>JAGFPH010004193.1:21743-39147 GCA_018207615.1 Philaenus spumarius
AAACCCCCCTAAAATTTCGAATTTTTTCAAACCCTTTCTTAGTGAGCACCTGTGGCCCTAGAGGAAGCTACATACCAAATTTCATTCCAATCCGTTCGGTAGTTTTTGAGAAATCGTGATGAGTGAGTCAGTGGGTTTTGGCTTTTATATATATAGATAATAATAATAACTTAATAATAATAATATATAAACTTCTATAGTAATTTAATTTTATTATTAGTAATTTAATTGTTTACTAGTACCTACTCTTGATATTAATAATATATTATTGGAGAAATTTATTCAAATCATTACTGCAGCTACAATAATAGCAGTTTATTTTACTAGGCTAGGCTACATAGGCTAAAAGTTCTGTCTGATATTTCAGTTTTGGCTCTGTCAATAAATAATGAATGACATGCTTTCGTGCTTTCAACTCAAAGCATTGATTGGTTAACTGGTACAGTTTTAAAGCTAATTGTGACAATTACATGAACAATTACCTAATTAGGCATAATTTTGCTACTAAATGGATTCCACAAAAGCCGCCTTTCTCAAACGTTGTGGTTCTGATAATCTACATGTTGCATCATTTTGTTCTGCCATTACTCATGTAAAAAATGGTATTTGTTATTAGCGATTTTCAAACAAGTTAAATCGACCCCATTTTCCTAACGTTCAACTTTCTACTTGACTGACTGATACCTGCGGCTCTACTCGCAGATGTAATTAAATAAATAAAAGAACTATCGCGTAAATATTGTGCTTTCCAATTACACGCAATTTAAAAAAAGTAGGTCTATTTTAAATCCAAGTTCCATGGCCCAAAACCGCACATTGAGTTTGCTCAAATCAATCTATTAGTTCTAGGGCCTAGGCCTTTAAAAGTTTATGATTACCTAACTCTTGAGACTTCGTATATCTGTTATTTAAGTCGAGTCGGACAACATTTTTATTTGCGATAATTCTCGGTAGCGGGGCGTTTTCCTTTGAGAACCCGGCAAAGTCATTGATTTGAGGCGGTAAAAAAATGTATAACCTAAATAATAATCTTTCTTTTTTAGTCGAAAGTTTGTTTTATGTAGAAAGCGGAAAACATTTTGTCGGACAAATATTATTGGTCATTTCTGCGCGTCTGACACCCCGAACATGGCAAAGTTATGACGTAATAAAATTTAGTACCTAACTGCTGATTTTTTCAGAATCGTTTATAAAACATATATATAATTAAGTGGTAACCTTGTCCGACAAAGTTTTCGGGGCATACTTGTTGCCGGATGCCTTAAAGTTAAGGGTTTCATGCAACCCCTATATTTATGACCTAACATAAAATTTTTATTTTATTGAGCCGAGGGAGCGGAGCGAACGAAGCTCTTATACTACACTCTGGCTTTTTATTTCCACATACTCCTCCTGAAATGCTGAAGTGATCCGCACTACATTTGGTGCGGTTATAGTAACCAACTATGTTAAGGTATAAATCTGAAATGGTCCAAATCGGACGTCAGGGTTTTGCCCTACGGCCCTTTAAAGTTACAATGTTATTTTAATAGAAGAAATATTTTATTTGGTTCATTTACTGTGTGTTGATTATACAAAAAGGATCATATCTAACTTCAGACTGTTACTATCAGCTGTTTGTAAATACAATAGTTTTATGTGCAATTGTTGTTTTGCAGCTGTTTGTAAATTCAGTAATTTTCTGTGCAATTGTTGTTTTGTTTAAGTAAGGTGCTCCAAAGTATTGATTAAGAAAATACTTGCTCCGCTCAATATTGCAAGCAGACAAGTGCATTGCATACCTAGTATTTTTTGTAATAATATTTCAAACACATTGAACCATCTGTCCGACAATAATATTGGGGATTTTCGAGTTTTCGAGAAAAAAAACATACTAATTTAGAATATATTAAAAGTAGCATACATTAAAGTAGTTCTACATATCAAAAATGCAGTATTATATGGATATTTGAAAAAAATTTATCATGTAGAAACTGACAAAATTTATTTATGTGTAACGAATAAATACTCAGTAATTGTTATACTGCATTTACATATTAATTTAATATTAAATTTATTGATATTAAATTTAATATCAAGTTAAATTTATTTTCAAGCAATGGCAATTAAGTTTGAAACAAAAATTTAAATTAAAAAAAATCCAAAGTCACAAAAACAAATATTTTTGTTTTAGGCACCCTTGATCTAACCTATTTTATAATTCACAATTGAGTAGTGTATGATTTGTCAAATAATGGTAATCTTACACAATTCAAATGTAGATAAGGCCAAACAATCTAACAATCTTAAGTGTTTATAAATTCAGATAAATTACACTTTGTATTATCTGTACAGGAACTTATGAACAGGAAATTTTACTTAACTTGTTTGCAAATCTTGCATCTCATCGTTGTTTTTTTTTTTTTTGAAATTACATGTTTTTGTTAATTTATTTTTAAGAGGAAGAATAACATAACATTTTGCTAGAGTGATGCATTTGTAAATCAATCTAACTACATTTTTAGTTAATTGTAGTGGTGTTACAGGGCCGTTAACAAAAATTTCAGCCCCTATGACAAAAACATACTGTGAGCACTTTCTCCAATTAACCCAATCCTAAAAAATATCATGTTAAGTCTGAGGCAAAAACATTTCTACTACTGTAGGCCTACTATCAAAACAAATAATTAATATTTTGCACTTAACGTTTGGAAATTAATTAGTTGCTTCCTTCCGAATTGAAACTGTTATATTTTTGAGAGCACAATAAAAATAATACATCTTAAATTTTGAAATTTTTGTTTTATGTTGAAGTTCTTTAATAATAATTATCTAGCCATTTACCATTTTTTAAATTATCGCCAATGATGACCATAAATGAGAAATTGCAACACAAAAGTGAGAAATTGCAAACGGTAGCAGGGTAGGTGTAATATTCTTGCTTATTGATTTATTTGCACTGCTGACTTCATACCAAAGCTAGATAATAGATAAGAGATTGTGAGATGAACCTTCTGATGAAATATCGACAAGTTCTTAAATTATTTCTTCACTTAAGTTCGATTGTGTTTTAGAACTGAATAAATTTCTCCAACTAAATTTCTCTGAGTCATTACGTGATAAATATTTGTCCAAGAGCCTTACCTTTGAAAGATATTCAGAAAAAAAGAGAAAGAAACTTTTCCACCTATCTACAAGTTTTAACACATCCGATTTTTAAAACCGATTAAGAAGAAAAACTATCTGTAGGGATGAAAAATGTTAAATTTTGAAATGATCCATCCCACTGATAGTAATTATTCGATCATTTACCATCATGTAATATATGTTGGTGTGAAAAAAACAACCTTTAAATATTAGCATTAAAGAATATAAAAAGAACACATGGTTAGGCTTAGTCGGTAAATCGAAAATTGCAGAACTTAAATGGTGTAAAAACAATCAGTTCTAGAAAAAAAACTTAATTCACAGTGAAAGTAACTTGTGCAATCAAAAATGACTGAAGTCTCTTACGTAAAGTTAGCAGACAATCCTATCAGTTAATCAACAGAAATTATCTATTGAATTTTTCATTCCCATTAATAAGAAAAGTATAAACACACTTGTTTGCCCCTGCCTAGTAGCTGCAGCATGCCTCTGCAGTTTAAGTTTGTGTTATATTATAACTAGGCTATATAGATTTATATAAAAAACAAAAACAAAAACATGATATATTTATAACATATCATTTACAGAAATATTTTTTGTATATTTCATAATACCGTAGGCCATCTTACAAAGTTTGTGTCATATTATTATAATTATATAGATTCACTAGCTGACACGTACGGCGTTGCCCGTGGTGGTTAGTATTTTCAGTCTTTTTAACGTAATTGTAATCTTTTGAAGTGTTCAGCTATATATATTTGGCTTATATATATATAGATCTTAAATAATAAAAGCACTATTGTGATAATAATAAAGATCTGAAATTATGATTTTAGTAACTTTGATCCCCCCAAACCCCTCCTAAAATTTCGAAATTTTTCATACCCTTTCTTAGAGAGCGCCTATGGCCCTAGAGGAAGCTACATAAAAAATTTCATTCCAATCCGTTCGGGCGTAATTTGAGGATGATCAAAAACGCATTGAAAACTCAAGAAAAAATGCAAAAACGCCTATTTCTGGCGTAATTTTGGGAGAATCTCAAACATTTTTTAACAGACTACTTTTAGGCCTTAAACGAACCTAAGTACCAAATTTCAACATTTTCTGCCAATTAGTTCTCGAAAAAGCTGAGAAAACGCAAAAAATCGCTAGAAAAACGTGAATATTGGGCGTATCTTTGGGATGTTTTCAAAATCCGTTCTTAGTGCGCGTCTAAAGGTCCAACTAAACATGCATGCCAAATTTGAACTCATTTGGTTCAGTAGATTTTTAGTTCTGCTGATGAATGAATGAGTGCCATTTCGCTTATATATAGATAGATATACAAAAAAATCTTGATATACTTTTAACATATCCTTTGCAGAAATATTTTTTGAATATTTCATAATGGGTCATCTTACAAAATATTTAAAGTTACCATACTAATTTATATATCTTTTTATAAGTTGAAAAATCTAATAGAATTAGAATACAGTGGTTATACAGTAGAAAAGGCTTTTCACACTGAACCCAGGGTCAGGCACAAACATACTCCCCCCCCCATTCTTCGAACATCCCTGGTGGTGTACTAGTAAATCATTTGTAAACTTTTAATTAGTTTGCCAGACTTGTAAAAATTCACTTGTTGGTTACAAACTTGCATCTTTATGAAACATGCCTCAGGCATGCATGCGATGGAAAATAAAGCTTTGAAAGGTGATTCTTTGTGTTAATTGATTTTCCTATTGTGTGGCATGTCGTTTCAATAACAGTTGTGCCAAATATTGCTTCACAGAGTATAATTAATTTACACTTCATGTACTGACTGGTTATTTGCCAAAATGTCAAGGCCATTCTTGTACTTTCTACTAGGAGTATCTTGTGTGCAATTTCTTTCATGTCAATTAAGTTTAACCTTTCACGGCTGGCAATAAGGTTGATTAAATTTCTGATAAAAATAAAAAAATTGTCATGATATTTGTATCCCTTATCTGGTTGTTCTATTTGGTGAAAGTCATTTGACTACCCCAAGGATTGCTTCATAACAGAGCCAACAAAACCAGGATAGCAATCGTGGTCTTTCCTTTGGTAAATGAGGTATCAATATGTTTTTTTTCTTGTGATGAGAGCGTGATATTTCTTACATAACGTTATTTATAACATAAAAAAGCTCAATTTAAAAACTTATCCTGATATGGGAAAAAAAGGTTAGTTTAAAATCTATAAGCAACATGAATAAACTATATTTCTTAGAAATTGGGACAAGCAGGGTAAACAGACCGCTAATGGGTTACAGGTATGTAGTTCATTTGTCTTTTTAATCAAACGAGATAAAAAGTCAAACAATTTTTTGTACCAATGTGCACACGCATGTGTTCCAGGCAGTAAATTTGAGATATCTTGGTAGTGTAAATAGTGTGTCTGCTGAAGGTTATTGTTTTTATATTTAGGAACGTATTTAAGATTTGTTTAGGTAGGAAATTTCCACAGGAAAGATGAGTTATTGCACTTATTGGTGAGACCTAAGGTCAGGAGTAGTCAATGAGCACCGATCATGGTCCCCAGAACACGTTTTGTGGTGTCATTAAAATTTGTATATATTCCCATATACATATAAATATGTGTTCACATTCTAACGGCCGCATTTTAAGTCCGATTTTGTCCAAATTTGGTACACAAGTTGGTTGTCTAAGTCATAATTGGAAGCACGTTTTTTCACCGGAAGTAACTATTTCTTTAGATTTTTCATACTAGAATGAATATTTTTTGGCGTTTCACCTAAAAAAATAAATGTATGATATTATTCTGTACATTTTGTTTTTTTACATGACCTTATAGCTCGCTCGGTTTCCCCAAATTCGATCAAAATGTAAAATTCCATAATAAATTACCCGGTTCAAATCCACGTAGGGGGGGGCATCTTCTGATCCAAAGCCGATGGTCGAGTTTGTATGTTGCGAGCAAAGTGTAATTTATTTTGCAGTGTCACTAATATGTGGAAGAGTATTTGAAAGCTCCATATCATCAATTTCGTCCTTCTTTTACTCTTTAGTATAAGCAATTCTCTTCTTATTGAGCTTGGTCGAACGAGATTCAGTCTACGTATGACGCAACAACAATAAATATGAATCAGCTGGGATTTTAGTTACAGTATCCTTATTCTTGGAGTGCGTCTGAGAGAAGTAGGTAAAACTATAAGAAAGTGAATCGCACTCTATTACGGAGTCGTAACTGTCTTAGTTAATGTAATTTCTGAACATAGTTTTTGTGGAATTGGTTGTATTGCCTAGAAATAGTTTGGGGAGAAATAGAAGGGATGACACGCCCATTAGGCAAGACACATTCCCAGTCTGAGGATACTGTACATCATGTTGTACTTATAATACCCCTCTGTTTGCGTCAGGGGTTAAAAAACTTTCCACATGGTTGTAGGAAAAAAGTGTTTCCTTTCAAATACTCATCCTTGTGTTCATGGAAATATTGCAGTTAAAATTTTGGAAAAGCCAGTGGTGTAAAAAGTACTTAAATGCTTTACAGGAAAATTACAGTGGATCCAAACTTTTGTA
Organism: Philaenus spumarius; assembly: GCA_018207615.1. Taxonomy (NCBI): domain Eukaryota; kingdom Metazoa; phylum Arthropoda; class Insecta; order Hemiptera; family Aphrophoridae; genus Philaenus; species Philaenus spumarius. The sequence goes on from JAGFPH010004193.1 coordinate 28,415, forward strand.
AACAAATAAGTATAGCCTATAATTTCCATTTAGGAAGAACACAGTCATATGTGTACTTTGAAAGTCATCACCTCTTCTCACTATCACAAATGAATAAAGTATTCATGTCATTGTTATATTGATTATATGATGTGTTGATGCGTTATTATTATATAACACGTATAAAATTATCATAATGGCTGGTGGTACGTAACACTTGACATTCAAGTGTAAATCCCACTACTCCAGGTTATTTAGTTTAAGATATTTTTTAATAAATCATTTAGGAGGTACAACCTATTACAGATTTTTCTATTAAGCGACTATAGTTAATAAGCAATATAACAGCAATATATACAATTAATAAACGGTACCAGGAACTGGCACATACTTTCTCACAAACATATTTAAATTATTAAACAGATTCACCGTGACTTCATAATTGTAGGTGGGGTAGGAGAGGTGAATTATTAAAGTAGGAGATTAACTAATATTATTATTATTATCTAGAGAGAAAACTATTCGATCGATTTCGAAGAAATTTACACCAAACACGTCAGTTAGGTGTGTATAGATGCACGAAAAAAGGTTTTGAAAATTTTTGTAAAACAACGCCCTTTATGGCCAAAAAAAACCCAAAAATGAGTTATTATTATTATTAGCTATAAAAGAATTTTTAGAAAGATGCGGTTTTTTGCATATGTTAAAGTAGGCCTACATTAAAGGCTACAAATAAGCCAAATTTTATCAAAATCGTTAGAGCCGTTTTTTTTAGTAAAAAAATAATAACAGATTTTTTGGAGTTTTTTTTGCCAAAAAGGGGTTTGTTTTTCAAAAATTTTCAAAACCGTGTATAAAATATTTAAAATCCTTAAGATGATTTCTGCAGCACATACAGCTGCACAACCAATTTCAGATAGTTTCAGGAATAACGTTTGATTTATTTAATAAATTTGTCACTAAAAGTGTTGATTTCATCATAACATACATCAAATTAGGATTTTTACGTGACACAGTCAATAATCAAAATGATTGGGTTTTTGGTTAAAGTACAATTTGATTCTAATTTAAGGCAATAATCAAAATTATTTTACATTTTTGTGTTCTTAATTTAAAATATCTTTGATTGTGTATTATGATTTATATCCAGTAATACTGTAATCTGAATGAATATTATGGGTTCTTACGATTATGTTTCAAATTAAGTTGAAACGTCTTTTCATGGTTCAACAATAGGTAGTAAATTTAATGCTACAGTTGTTTTGTCATAAATTTAACACTGCATGTTGGTACAGTTTTTGCATGTATTGTTTAAGTAAAAATTAGATAAATTTGCTGTATTTAGAGCTATTCTAAATATCAAGAGATTTTAGCGACATTACTATTCATATAGAAAAACTAAGTTATTAACTTTGCCCAGTATAGGGAAGTTATTGTAATGGGTTGGAAAATCAAAATCTATCAAGTCAAATATTTAGTTGGATTGAAACTGTGTTTGATCATTCAATAAATTCCCTTTTCCTTTTTGTAGTTATTGCATATTCGGTAGGCCTCCAAAATATTTAATTTATGTTCCTTGTTGCAGAAGTGCAGGATTTCCATGTTGGTGTTCATGTCCATTTAAGAATGATCCTTGTTTATTAAATGCTCACCAAAGTTGGATTTAGTGGTATTTGTATTTAATCTCGCACTGGATGGAATGTGTTCCTTGAATCTTCCAACATTAAAATCCTGCACTTCTGGAACAAGGGACATAAATGATATATTTTGGAGGCCTGCCAGTTATTCAATAATTACAAGAAGGACAAAGATAATTTATTTAATGACCAAACAGTTTCAATCCAACTTAATATTTGACTTGATAGATAAGAAATCTCAACCCTTAGCCACCAACTTACCAACCTGAATAATTAGTCCTTCAGTAAGATAAATATAGTTTAAAAAAACTAAAAAACACGCTTTTAGAGCATATCAAACTAAAAAGTTAAAAATAATTTTTCAAATAAGCTTAAAACAATAATAAACGATAAATACTAGCATTATTGTAAAAAAAGCGTTGGGCGCTCGATGTACGAGAAATATGGACAAAGCGCCCCACGCTTTTTTTACAATAATGCTAGTATTTATCGTTTATTATTGTTTTAAGCTTATTTGAAAAATTATTTTTAACTTTTTAGTTTGATATGCTCTAAAAGCGTGTTTTTTAGTTTTTTTAAACTATATTTATTTTTCACTTTTTAGTTCGATTAATTATTGAAAAAAAAAATTTGGCCATGGACGGGATTAGAACCCACGATCGGGGATTGACGTCAGCGATGAACCGCGCCTTAGACCGCTCGGCCAACGATTGCACTTACGTAAGAAAGATATAATAACAGTAATTAGCCACTGGCTTTTAGTCCAAAGGAGAGTTACTTACAAACAAACATACATACATACATACAAGTGAAGCTAATATAAGCGTGTTAAAAAAAGCACAAAAGTGGACGGTCAACACTTATATTAAGTTTTCTAAATTTTCGTTTTATTTGTTTGTTAAATATGTTTTTATAGACTATGTTTTTAATCAGTGGAATGTGTAAAGTGTTTGTAAGTTCTGATGATGCCTGATAAATAGACGAAGCAGCTGTCAACTATTGACAATTTTTAAGATTGCTAATGCAAGTAATAGAGTTAATATATTAGAATTTAGAGCCTAAAAAATAACTTCCAAAAATATCTGTGATTGAAATTTCCAACTGAATTTTGTTTTCTTAACAGTTGTCAGAAAAAGAAGTACCTGCCTGACTTACCGTCCGTTAGTGTAATCGTACCTTATCACAATGAACATTTCAGTACACTGCTACGTACTGCTTGGAGCGTTGTCAACCGATCTCCGCCTCAGCTACTCAAAGAAATTATTCTCGTCGATGATTTTAGCTCAAAAGGTCAGTCTTTATGGTAAACTAGCAGAATTAAACGGTGTTGTCCTTTGTAGTAATATTAAAATAAGTTAATTCTAATTCTAGACTTACACTTGTGAAATTCAAATACATTTTTCCCCTTTTTTTCCGAATGGATGGTGGAATGCATTAAGCACCATCAGAGAGCACATCCGATATACCCACTAACCCTAACCTCCATTTCTTGTAAAGGCAGTACCTCCACTCTAGGACCGCTATTAGCATTACTTCAGAGTGGAGTCTGTAATGACCATAACAGGCTTCTTCTTTTACTTACTGCCTGGAAACAGTTCTACAGTTTGGCTTCTGTGTTCTTTTGCCTTAGAATGCGTTCGGTCTAGTGCTGAACCTGGTTCAACGAGTCATCACTTAGTTGCATCTTCGCTACAATATTGTGCGGTGTAAGGCAAGCCAATCTTTTCCTCAATGTCCTGTCTTTTTTCTGCTCATCTGTCACAGAAGAAAAAAGTGTGCTTAACATCGACCATCACGGAATCGTCATTTGGACACACTTTGCTTTCCACTTTTCCTATTTTCTCTAGGTACGTCTGGAAGCAACCATGTCCAGTTAGCAGATGGGTCGTATAAAAATTCACCTCCCCATGTGTTCGGTTTATCCATTTGGAGATGTTGTCAATTAAGCCAGCTGTCCTTCTCTCTCTGGTCTTTTGTTCCCATCTTTCCTGCCAGAGTCTGAGCTTTTGCTCTCTAGCTTCCGCCTTAATCTCGGCTTCATCCCTTCTCTGGAATACAAGCATCCTCTCCATTGCCTTCTGGTCGATAGGGGGGATACTTGCAATTACCCGCACAGCTGGTTCCGACACTGTCTTACAGGGACAAGTCGCCCTTCTAGGCACCTGCTCTCCTTTGCACAGCTGTTATGTTATTTCGATAGGATTTTTCAGCGCTTCCGCACAGGTTTTACATCCATACAGAAGAACTGAGTGCGTAACCGTCGTTAGCAGTCTTCGTGTTTCTTTTGACTATTATCAAATTCTATTATTGCTTTCCTTGAACAACTCACTAACACCTTTATGATATTCCAGGATTGTTTGTTCATGTGCAAACCCTACTGTGCATCTCTCATCTATATGATATAGTTTAGTAATCAGCTGATTGGCCATAGAATGATTATATATGTATTTGTTGAAAATTAGTAAAAAGTAGAATCTGTAATTGAATGGTTTGAGTTAATGTTAATAAATGCTTATTCATATATAAGTTAAGAAAATGGAAAAATTTGCTTCGGCAAAGAACAATATTTTTCAGAAATTAAAAAAATAAATTATACTTTAAAAAACTAAAAAAACACGCTTTAATAGCAAACCGAATTAAAAAGTATAAAATAATAATTGTAAAAACGCGTGGGGTGCTTGTCACAAAATGTTACAAAAATTTCATTGGTAGCTATTTATAAAAGTAGAGTTATCATACAAAATTTAGTAAAACGCACCCCACGCTTTTTTACAATTATTTTATACTTTTTAGCTCGGTTTGCTATTAAAGCGTGTTTTTTTAGTTTTTTAAGCTATAATTTTTTTTCTTATTTTTTAGTCTGAAAACGGAATCAAAAGTAATTGTAATCAAGACTCGATTGTTTGTATATCGTATGCGTGACAATAGCTTTAAAATGGTTAGTGTAAAATTTAGCAGAAGTGGGGGTGGAATGTAAATTATTGTATTGTCATCGGTCCTTGACTCGTGTGCAAATTTTTAAGCTAATCGGACGTCTTTAAGTTGGTGAAAATCACATTGAAAGATTCCGTTACATACAGGTCAAGCTAATATAAACTTGTAATAATCCTGGGTCCTGGCAAGGATAATGGGACAAACTATTTAAATTCTTGCATTGTCATCGGTCCTTGATAAGTGTGCAAAATTTCAAATTAATCCGACGTTTTGAAGGAGGTGAAAATCACGTTCAAAGATTCCGTTACATAGATACATACCATGCTAATATAAAATAATCCTGAGGGTCCTGGCAAGGATAATGGGACAAACTGTTTACATTATTGCATTGTCGTATTTCCTTGATAAGTGTGCAACGTTTCAAATAAATACGATGTTTTGAAGGGGGTGAAAATCACGTTTAAATATTCCGTTACATAGATACATACCAAGCTAATAAAAGCGTGTTAAAAAAAATAAAATAATGTATATTTCTCATTTTTTAAATTTTGGGAGAAATGTTAAAACAATTTGATTTTTAACTTATTTCGGAAATAACCTTAAAATAAAGAAATGTGCATTGAGTTTATATAAACCAAATTCAGTCCCACAGGCAATAATTTAAAGATTTTTTTCTTCTTAAATTGTGTAAAATAAACTATCTTACACAATAAATTCAAATGACAATTACAAGAATGAGATTATTCTTGACTATTATGTGGATGATATTAAAAATAGTGTTTTTTCATGAGAACATATTCAAAAATACTTAAAAAACTATCAAATTTACCACTAAACATTATTATAAAAACTAATTTCAATGTTTAAATAATTTTTTACGTTACAGATGATAAGTGGATGATTAAATTATGCGCTATTAAACATTTTTACACCCAATTTTTTATGAAATTTGCAAAAAAATTGGCTCTTGGAGAATTACTTTAAAATATACACAAGAAGCAATTTTCAATGATAAAAAGATATTAAAATTGGCCCAAATTAGTGAACTTTACGAATATTAAGAGTCATGGAACTATTTCTTGATAAGATAGGGCAGTGACAATTTTCAAGTTCACTAACTTCAAGTGTTTTGACATAACAAGGATTTTTTCCTGTTTCAGAACATTGCAAGAAACCGATGGATGATTACGTGCAGAAGCATTTGCCCAAGGTGAAAGTAATACATCTACCTCAGCGATCCGGTTTGATAAGAGCGCGATTAGCCGGAGCAAAAGAAGCTACGGGAGAAGTGTTGCTTTTCCTGGATTCCCATACAGAAGCTAATGTCAACTGGCTGCCACCTCTACTTGGTAAAATAATACATAGCTTTAGAAAATTTATTTACAGGCATGCTGATTGATCAAGCATATTGGAAATATTTAATTTTAAAATAACTTTAGGATTCTATACTTTAAAAGTAGTACTTTAATAGTACTTGCCAAATTTACTTATAGAAACTCATTCCATTACAGATCCCATTGCCGAAGATTACCGCACATGCGTGTGCCCTTTCATTGATGTCATAGCCTACGATACGTTCGTGTATAGAGCTCAAGATGAAGGTGCCAGAGGAGCTTTTGACTGGGAGTTTTTCTACAAACGGCTTCCACTTCTTCCTGAAGATTTAAAAAATCCTACGGAACCTTTCAAGTAATTCGAAAAGTGTTCAAGCTTGCTTGGTTTGTATAAATTTTTTTTTAAATTGCCATTTGTTGAAACATCGTACTAACTCCGATGAAAATGTAGTTAAAAATTAAATTAAAATCATTTCAGTAACAATTGAAATAAAAAATGGGAAGTGCAGGATTAATGTAGATGAAAATACTGATTATTATTATTATTGTAGGCCTTATAGCTTCCTGACTCTGAAGGTTATTTTCTCGGTTACAATACATCAATGTTTGTTTTGTTAGAAAAAAAATTATTTCAGATGATGATATTGGTGCTTATTGCCTTAACTCTAACTGTCAATGCAAACTTTCTGCAATGCGAAACCATTTTGGTGCGTTATGCAAGCATTAAAAAAAAAATTTGTCAAATGTAGAAATTATACCCCAATCCAAAAACGTTCCATAGCTTTTTTGTAGAAAAACGTTTAAAGAATTCATATATGCCAGTAAAAACTTGATAGATGTAAACGTTTTAAAGTTATTAACTCAAGAAACCAAAAATGTTCAGTAACGAAAACAAAAAGTCCAACTTTAGACAAACATAAAAAGTAGTAAACAATATTTGTAATTTTTTGAAATATGTAAAAGTTTTGTAATTAAGTTCTAAATAGATGTGTGTAAAAATATATATCATTTTCAATTTTTTTTTGAAAACACCAGTTTTTATACTACAAGACTTCTAACAGAATTAGGCCTATTTTGAATAGTAATTTAGGAATATATGCTTCACCCAAAAATTAAATACTATTATAACAAATTGTAGAGAATCAGTCATAGAATTGTTCGGTATACTTGAAAATTCTTATTTGTTAAACTTATTTCACTTTGTTTTTCTTGTTTCACTAAATTAGATAAAACTAACAAAACTCTCACTGACGTTTCGTATTCAGTTCCTGATGGTCTGGATTGTACGAAAAGGTACAACAGTCGTAACGGAAATGCGCCTATTGATTTCAACAAATATACTTCACGGAAATATCCAAATAGAATCCGAACACTAAATGAAGTTTCCTTTATATCAATCGAAAATATGGAGTTTTCACTACAAATATAGTGATTGGTTATAGATATAGCGTGTTCAAAATATGCTTTCTTATTCATTGAAATCACTCTAATTGCAAGGGTTTCAGAAAACTTCATATCTAAGAACCTATAAGAGTGACGAATGATTGGAAGGCAGTCCTAAAAAATTTAAATCTTGACGAATCCCCAATGATGTCCTTATCTTCTTCTTAAAATAAGTCTGTCGAACGATTTTCAGCTTCAGAGAAGCGACAAGTTTGAGTTATTTGTGCTTTCTTGCGCCACTATTAGCTGTTTAGAAAACTACAATTTTAAAACGATTATTGCATATGTAAATATACATTTAAGAACAAATATTTAAATACAAAAATTAAAGTTTAAAACATTTCCTTTCCAATGGTTTTTGTTTTATTGAGATTGGATGATTTTTAGTGTGTGAAATATTCAATACAAGTCGAGTTGTCTCAGATACTCGATTGACTAGTGCTGCGGGTTGAGAAGTCTCAATTGAGACTTCTAGCAGTACTATGGTTAAACAATTTCCCTGCATAAAGATGTCCGTAAAGTCTAAATGAAATACTATAATAAATATTATATAAATACCTTTTATCCTAAGTGTAGCTTGCAGAACTCTTTTTTCCTTCTCTTTCTCGTTGACAATGAATTCTTTTGCCTATTCTTCCAATTCCAGAAATCTGTAGTCGAAATTTTGAGCTGACTTCTAGATAAAAGAGTGTAGATGTTTTTCCCTCAATTTTGTTTAGAAATAATCAATTTCGTGTGTTTTGTATTGTGGTTAATGTGTTTTGTGTGGTTTACTTTGTAAATATATAACTATTTTGTTGGAATAATTTCTTATAACGCTAACGCTGTAATTAATGAAAAAATATAAGGGTACATATATATAACATATCCATTGAGGCAAAACAGAATTTAAAAAAAGATTAAATACTTTGATTAGTAATAAATAAACTTCAAAATAGCCGACTATGGATAGTTCCTATATTTGAGTTAATAAACAAGCTTTTTTATTAAATCCAGCCATCTTTAGTATTATAAAGCGATAAAACTTGTTTGTTTGTTTTTTTTTTTTTGTATGTAGGGGGTAATCTCTGGAACTACTGAATCGATTAAAAAAATAGTTTTACTAATAAAAATCTACACTATCCCTGAGTAACATAGGCTTATTTTTTTATTTCAATATTTGTAAATTTAGTCGGAAAAAATTCTTAGGTTAGGCCTAGACTATGAACCAACACATGTATTTACATTTATTACCATAGCAACCAATTGATTAAAATAACACTCCAATATTTCCAATAACAGCTGATTTCAAACTTTAAAGCAATTATTTGTATTTCTAACTTTTAGGTTAGGTTATTATAGTGTAGACCTGAGCCTTGCTGGTTCTTTTAACCTTTATTATATTTTCTGTTATAAAATATATAAAATAATTTGATTTGAACATTTAACATTATTTACAGTCTTAGCTCTGGGGTTATTATTAATCCTACACCTTTATTATAAAGAAAAGATAACATGATTATGTGTAAAGAAGGGTTCCAAATATGGTATACAGTATTTCCCTAGTTTTTTTTTTATATGGGGATAGAGGAGTCCAAGGCCTCTCCACCACTGTGACCCACCAGGATGTATTGTGGTATGATTTTCCCTTTAGTGATTATCCTATATCTTTCTCAGGCCTTTATGAAACCAAGAATTGTCTTGGGATCAACACCTTGCGACCTCTTGCGGCCTAACATCAGCACTTCCGAGTACCGTTAATCTCCTGCACGCTAGAGCCTTGTACTTTGCCACATTTTCAAAGCCTGATGTCTAAAATGCATGAAACATACAACAAACATATAAGTTAAAAATTTAATACAATTTTATAATTTGTTTTCTAGATCTCCAGTAATGGCCGGTGGATTATTTGCTATCAGTTCTCGTTTCTTCTGGGAACTTGGAGGTTATGATGAAGGTTTAGATATCTGGGGTGGTGAGCAATATGAACTGAGCTTTAAAATCTGGCAATGTGGAGGCAGAATGTTTGATGCTCCTTGCTCACGAGTCGGTCACATCTACAGGAAGTTTGCTCCGTTTCCTAACGCAGGCTTTGGGAATTTTGTTGGCAAGGTTTGTTGCATCACTTATTTTTTCACTAACAGATTAGATTAATTCATTGTAGGGATTATTATTTAGTATATTTTACTTGCTTTTAGGGTTTTGGGATTTCATATGTTTTACTTCATGCAATCTTTTTATATTTAAATTAACAATGATAATTGTAATTAAGGTACTTTAAAAAAGTTGAATGGTTGCAGTGCTAGCTACTGCAGTATATGATTAACCCATTAACCTCGAAATATACTCGTGGTGGCATTTTTGGATTGAAAACTGAGCCACGGGATGGTATCGTGTTCTATGTTTATTCTATTGCTGTTGTCACAGTTTCGTTTAAATCCGCTAGATATTGCTTGTATTGCAGCTGCTGGTCTTTTAGAAACAAAATATTAAATTTTCTTGGGTTGCCAGCCTGATACATATGTTGAATGTCGTCTGCTACCACGTCGAATACTCTATGTTTGTGGCATTGTTTTGTTTATGTTCCGAGTGAAAATGGAGCGTGAAGTATTGCATGATTCAGAAGTCGATAACTGTTTATGTAGTCATTATGAAATTGAATCGGATAAAAATTATGGTAATGAAAGTGTAGAAGATATTATAATACCTTATTCTCATACAAAGTTAAAAAATAACTTTGAAATGATCCTTGAAGGAGAGGATTTGATGTTTTCTTTAGAAATTAGATAATAAGTTTCAAAAACGCAATGATGTGCAACACTTGTGTAACGTCATAGGTAAGTTTACATGCTTAAACTGCTCGAACTACAGGATGACGACAGAATGTAGTCCACTATGAGTTGCGGGAACCTTGTGTTTTAACAATTCTTCTTGTGTTTTCCGATTTGTACGTCACAATTTTAATTTTTAATAACATAATAATGATAATTTATATGATTTATGGTAGTTATAATAATGATCTAAATTTATTTTAATTTAGTTGGCTAATGGAGAGTTTTCTGTACTAAATATAAGTTGAAAATTATTATTCTTAATTTAAATTATAATTTTGAAACTACTTAATTTGCAAATGTAAAAAAAAATTGTCACATTATTTATATTTCTAACTGTTTGCAGAATTATCGTAGGGTGGCTGAGGTGTGGATGGACGAGTACGCCGAGTATTTGTACAAACGGCGGCCCCAATACCGAGATATAGATCCTGGAGATTTGACAAAGCAGAGGGCAATCAGGGAGAAACTCCAATGCAAACCTTTCCGATGGTTCATGGAAGAGATTGCTTTTGATCTTGTCAAAAAATATCCGCCTATCGAACCTCCAGACTTTGGCTCTGGCGAGGTAATTCTCTATTGTAGAGTTTGTATCT
>JAGFPH010004193.1:39247-49297 GCA_018207615.1 Philaenus spumarius
AGACTTTGGCTCTGGCGAGGTAATTCTCTATTGTAGAGTTTGTATCTTAAAAGTTTTGCTCTAGGGATATATAGATTACTGCTTGTATTTAAAGTTCATGATTTTGAATTTAAAATTTTATTATCAGGGCTGGTTTCTGAATCTATGCGTTATAAGACCGAAATTACTGGAGTTATAATTTACATTTAGGCTTAAAAATGCTGAGCAATGACGTTGTCCCGGATTAATAAGTGTTGGAATTATAGTGGTATTTACTTGCTGTGTATACATGATATAGTCTCTCTATTATATAAAAAAAAAATTTCTACTTCTTCTCATAATAATTATAAAGTAATAAGAATAGCTACTATCTAGCGAAACCACTGCCAAGGGAACGGGCTTGGAAAAATTAGTGGGGAAAGAAGACTCTGTTGAGTCAGTAAGAAGAAAAATAAATCTCTATTATATAAAAAGGTTTTCTACTTCTTCTTCTCATAATTATAAAGTAATAAGAATAGATTAAATACGTTATTGCGTAGCGGTAACCATTGCATAATTTCAGGCACCATGTATTGCGTAGCGGTGATGTATTGCATAACTTCCAGGCGCCATGTATTGCGTAGCGGAGATGTATTGCATAACTTCCAGGCGCACAAATTCATGAAATCAAATCAAAAAAATAAAGTTGAACGAGGCCCTACCGGAGATCGCGAAGCGATCGGAGGTTGGGTGGGGGCTGGCGATCGTAGCGAGCATGGGGCAAAGCCCCCTAGTTTATAGTTATATAAGTCTTTCAATCTTAGAAAAGTAAACTTGTTACATATTAACAACTAACAGGCAAATTATATATTACTGTATTTTCTTCAACAAAATATTTAGTTAGTGTAGAATTTAATTAAAGTGTTAATATAATATTGAATATAATTTATTGAGATTGAAAAAAAAAAGAGAATAGTTTTATGGGTAAGAATGACCCAGAATCGTATTCGTGAGATGAGAGCAAGAAATATAATTTTAAATAATAAAAGAGATGTAGGCCTAATGTTAAACTTTAAAGTTATTACAAATATAATGCATGTCACAGAATACGTCATTGAATAATAAAAGCTTTCTGCTACATAGGGAATACATTAATTTGTATAAATTTATACTTATTTGTTTGGTGGGGTCGCCGGAATACTACCCCCCGGAAAACTACCCCCCTCAAGCAGGTTCCTACTTCATTTTGACGTCAGATATCGGGGGGGCAGTTTTCCAGTCACGCACACTCAAGTTTCGATATAATTAGAATAAAAAAAAAAAAAACTAGAGGACTAACCTAAACTGTTTAGTCACAGTATGTTGCCGATAACAGTATAATTGTAGGAACCTGCTTGGGGGGGTAGTTTTCCGGGGGGTAGTATTCCGGCGACCCGCTTTTGCTAGGGGGAGTAGTATTCCAGTCGCGGACACGGCTCCCATATTGGTTAGTTGGTAGATTTCGTGACGTCACGTTTCACCTGGGGGGGTAGTTTTCCGGGGGGTAGTATTCCGCATCCCCGTTTGGTGAAGTAATTAATTAGAATTATTTATTTTAATTAAAATCCTAAATTGTATACAAGGTGTCTTGATTAAATGGTCCACCATTGGTATCTTGTAAACTATAAATCTGACAGAAAACTTTAAGTGGGGAACCTTTCCTTGTTTTTTGAGAAATTAAAATATATGTAGATAAAATATTCTTAAATGGTGCCATTTTCCAATACGACGGATAACTTTAGAATTTCTTATGAAACTCCCTGTATTTTAAGAAGAATTTGCAAGTTATTTTAAGTGTTTTTTGTTCATGGTGTTATTATATTTTTTTTGCCACGACCGACTGTTTAAAAGTTATTAAGTTTTAATAACAGTCTAACTGAGCAGAAGATATTTTTGTATGGAAAGGTTTTGAACCAATGAAAATGCGCTTACCCTAACAAAACATTGTTTAGACAAACAAATCTTTTTAAAATCACCAAACAAAGTTTTTGTTAATTTTTTAAACCCATAACACAGAAGAACTAAGTGACAAAACTTCATGAAAAATGAAGTTGGTACTGGTAACATATATTAATTTCTCTGAAGTTTTGAGATCCAGCTCTGTTCTAAATTAAGTTGTTATTTCTCCACAATAGCGTATGTTGCAGTTGTATTCTGTATAGGCTGACGTTAAATTTGCTCGGATAAAATTCCTCTTTTTATTCTTAGAATTGCATATTAAAATTAATGTATTATATTATATCTACCTAATACATAAAGTTTTTGAAGATTTTAAGTAATAGCACATATTATAATATAAAAGCTTGATTAATATCGTATGATTTAAAAAGATTTGAAACTTGCTGTTTGTTGTTTGGGGTTTTAAACAAATTGCAATTTGAACATAAATAATAGTGTCCCTGTATGTATAATAGTTAACTATATTGTTCTATACAATGATCCTTCGGTCAACACTCTGAAATTTGTAAGGGCTTTGGCACCACGTGCGTTGGATTAGCGAGTCTACTCCAATTATACTAGTTTGAAAAGTTTCAATCTAATGGAGTTTTAATTATTTAAACTTTTCTTAATTTAATACAAACAATTCCTAAATCCAATTGTTATCACCGAAAGTTGCATTCAAACTCCTTAATGATTATCAAGGGTCCTGTTTTAGAATTAAAGTATCTGTTGTTACAGGTCCACGTTTTCTTACCACTTCTTCTTCTGCTTTTCACAGTAGCAATAATAATAATAGTTCTACATTTCTTATCAAAACCAAAATTTGAAACAAGGAAAAGATGTAGCAGAAGAAAATCAACTATTTTAGAATAATATTTGATCAAAAATCTCTTTTTGGGTAAGCTTAAATTTGTTTGGTTTTAATTTCAGTTTTGTTTGTTGTGTAGTAAAGTGTTTCTAACACTTGCTTCTTATTATTTGCTACTGTTACCAAAGTATTCACAGTTACAAAATGAATAATGGACTTTATCCAATTTGATTTTTTTAATGAAGTTCTGTAAGTACCGTAGCAAACTTAATGTATTTTTATACAAAATAATATATTTCTTGTCATACAATATTGTTAAAACGGCATAGGCCTACATACATAAAAAATACACAAAGTTTTGTGAATGATTTTTTTTTTGTAAAAGAAAATATATTCTTTTGAACAAAAAAATTTAATTAAGTTTGATTATGTTACAGTGGCGTAAATAACACCCCCACGCTGTGGGGTGGCGCGATAGGTAAAGGGGCGCCGCAACCCGGGCACATAAAAAATATATAAAGGAATTAAAAAAATAAAATGTAGTAAACACATTATCATCAAAATAAATTTTACAATGAACAATATTTCAGTAAGATATCTTAATAAAACTGTTCCTTAAATAATATAACCACAGATCTTAAGTCTGGTTGCGCAATCTGTTAACAATAATTCCTGCTAAACTTTAATAATAACTAATAAGCGAACTATTTGCTCCCCATCAAATAAAAGTATTTCATTGATGTCAATGTACAACCACCAGGTGTTAGGCTAGGTGCAAATTGGTCGCGTTTGATGCTTGTCATGCTACGTTGTCACAGCACGAATTTTTGGAACATGCGTAAATGAAGTGCAGCTCGATTCGCGTGGCACGACAGACATGTGGCACACTAGCAGTAACACAGTTTGTCGCGTTTCACGAGTTTAGTACTCTAATGTTGCTCAAAGGTTTTGGTGTCCAGTTGTGCATTTTCCATAATCATATTTTTCAGATGTTGGCCCAGGAAAAGCTGATAAAGCCCTAGTTAGTTTAAAAAATGTTGAAAATAAAATTGAATTTACTTGAATAATAACGCTAAACTTTCAATAAACATTAAAAAAAATTTTTTTTTAATAATATAATTATCATAAAATAATTTTCAATAAATGTATATAAATGGCCACTGAATTGTTTAATTTATATTTTTTGTTAATGAATTAAAACTGTGTTTTATAATTATGTTCTCTGCATTTTAATATGAAATAATTTTTAATAAAACATTTGGCGTTTGACATTAACCGCGTAAAAATTAAAAAAAATTATGTCTTTATAAAGTCATAAACTAACAAGTGAAATTGTTTAAGGTATGTACATAGAAAGAACATAACAGACCTATGTATCATCCCGAGCACTTCTGTGGGTTTCGGTTCATCTGGAAGTAGTTAGTAAAAATAGAAAGTAATTCTGGTAATTCTGTAGTCATTTTAAATTGGGTTAGATCTAATGGACATAGTTTTATCCGTGAATCATTCATTTTAAACATTCTAAAATATAAAATGTAGTAAAATACATGTGTCTACTGGGCGAGAGTTGGGAGCAACTGCGTTCATAGCCTATCAATATCATTAGCCTTAATGTTGTGTGCATAGTGTGGATCAACATGATAGTCATAGACAAAGTATAATCACTTTCAAAGTATAAGCCCGCCCTCGTGCTTAACTGACAAGTATTTTCACACGAAGGAAAATAATAGGTTTTAAATAAATGTAATTATAACAACTTACAGATTTTTTGTAAATAATAAACGTTGATGTTTGATGTTTAAAGTTGCAGTCTTTCTTTCCCTTTTAAAGATGATAAATTAGTTTAAACTTAAAGCTTGCATGTTCTTTTGAGTATAATACTTTATAGCATTGGTATATTTAATTGCAATGCTACCAACAGATAGTTTGGTTATGTAAAGAATGTCTTGTACTTAAATTAATTTACTTTCATTTCAATTTAGAATAAAAATAATGTCTAATTTTAGGTAGTAGTAACATACGTATAAAACTGTGGGGTGGGATTGCTTACGGGTGGAGAGGGGTCATCTAGAGTCGAGGGGGCACCATTGTTGTCCTGCGGGGGAATGTAGTTATGCCCACCTGCCGAATTTCATTTAAACAACCAAGGTGGGTGAAGTCAATTATTAATTTTGTAACTACCAAAGGACCCATCTACAATGCGTTTCAAGATTAAAACAAAGCATTCAAATATGTTCTTTAATTGTACTTTAGGGGTGTTGAGTGTTTTCTTCCGTCATTTTAACCCTAGAGTAGTGTCATGCTTTTTGCAACACCATTGGTGTCATAGGTCTGTGAGACCGATTTACATGTTTTTTTAAAAAAATAATTCTGTAAATATCACCAAACTTTAATCAAATGACATATATCGTAAATATGGTTCTTCTCCTACATTTCCAGATAGGCTATATGACAGAGATACATTGACAATTATGACTTAAAATTCAAACACTTTTACTTTACAAATTTCAAAACTAATGCTACTATTTAATTTTTTATGTGGAAAAAGAGTAAACTTGGCAAAAAAAAAAGTAGTTATGAAGACAAGAGTCAAATCTGTAACCCAAATAAAAAAATAAAAATTGTATACAATTGTTTCGCATGAACACTTTTAAAAAATTCTTAAAATTTGTGCGTGGTGTCTTCGGTGTAGGAGTCCGATTTGTTTAATTTATCATAGATAACATAATCTGAAAATCACGAGCAGACAGCATCAGGCAGACTGACAAGAAATAGGAAGGTACTGCATTACTCAGCCCTCCCTCTCTAGCGAACAATGAGTGATACGCTAACAAAAAGTGAATTGGACTCTCAGACCGATGACACTACTGTAGGGTTAACAGCTATTGTTTCAAATTTTTGAGAGGCTTACCAGTATGGATAAACAAATATTGCAACTAGTCAATCATTTATTTCTAAACAGATTAAAAGTTATTTTAGACCAGTGGAAATAATCAAATAAAAATACAGTTGACTTCCGATTCAAGTCACAGAGGTATAAGATTACTCATAAAGTCAACAGACCCCAGATGTTTTTCCGTTAGAATATTTGTGGTTTCAGACTTAGACGGTTTCAAAACCTAAACACACATTTATACATTTTTTGTCTGTCTGTCTGTTTGTCTGTTCTAATCTTCGGAATAGCTGAACCGATTTTGATGTAACTTTCGTTAACCTGTATAGGACTTTTCAGAGAATAATTTAGGCTACTTTTTATTCCAAAAACATTTAAAATTCCTGTTAGGAAATTGAAAAAGTGTAAAAATTATAGACAAAGTTAGGCATTTTGTGGGTTTGCATGTTTATTTCGATCTATGTCTTACATTACGTACAGGTCACAGCTACCCCTACCACCCAACTTAGATCCAAGTGCCTCTGTCCTAAGCAATAATCATTTCCATAAAAATTCTTATTAAAAATTATGAACAAAATTAGGAATTTTGTGGTTTGCAATGGCATCACCCCATATGTCACCATTGGGGTTGGCGAGTGAAGCGTGCAGAGGCAGGACCCCTAGTAATAAAATAAAATATCTTTTACATAAGTATAGGCAAGTATAAAAAATATCATGTAAAAAGCTTTAAAAATTTAAATGAACGGGCAGCTATAGATTTGTTCTTGTAGTACTCTTTATCCACTGTGATATTTGTAAAATCTTTCAAAATTTTCGAACAATTCATACTTTTTCTCATATTTTTTCGATTTTGTCTAATTAACGGCGGCACAGAAAAAAAGGCAAAATTAGCCCAGTTAAAACATTTGTCATTCCCACTAGTCAGCACTCACTTTAATAAATGGTAAACAAGCAAGTGTCTTTTCACTTTTAACTCTAGGACTAGGTGCGGGTTAGCTTGTTCTATAACTATTTCATGACATTAGTTTTACAAATGACCGAGCTAATAGACGGCGATTTAAAGACTGACAGCAAAGTTACTCTTTGACTAATTTAACTAAGATATACGCTGTATTATTGTTATCCTTTGTTGGATAATTTTAACAGTTATACAATTGGATAGGAAATGAAGCGGGTAATAAAAACCTACTGTTATTGAGTTATTTTCATTTAGAATGTTTAAACGGATGCCATTTGAAAACGGACTTTTTAAACAAGTTGATTATTTATTTCAAACTACATAGGCTTTTAAATTGATGAGTAACGAGCAAAACTTCAACTCAACCGTTCTAAAAATGTAAATTACTGTAGAGCCGCGTTTATGCGAGGTAATGTGGACCGAGGCCTCGGATAGCTAAAGCTCGGATAGCACGGACTCTGTCAAAAGTCGAGATAAACTGTCAAAACGTATGGTAAACTGGTGAAATCAATGAAAACGTGACGGTCAAAGATGTGAAAAAAGGCATCTACTGTATTATCAAATAAAAAACTAAAGTCAAAATAAAATACAAAATGGTAAAAAGGCATACTTAGGCTACAGTACATGTTCCAGATAAAAAAATTATTACTTGAAGAAGTCCATAAGTGCTTTCTGTTTTTGCACTACTGGTTTTAAATGGTTTACACTGCACATTGCCATAACACAGCGAGTTTGAGTTTTATTGAACAACGTGACATTTAGTGAAAAAGCATTAACAAAATTGTATTGTTGATTAGCAAAGTATTGAAATAACTGTATTGCACAGTATTTAACACCCAATAACACGCACAGGCGGCGCAGCTATATTTTTTTCTCTTTCGGCAGATCTGTTTACCCAAGGTCGCTGATTTTCTAGGAATTCTTCTATCTCCCTTCCCCAGTTTAACTAGTATATTCGACAGTTACGATTTTACTGTTGATTTTCTTATAGTAGATTCGGCTTGATTTTTGCGTGTGCTTGTGTTATTAAAATTATTGTTATTGCTGTTTAGTTTTGTAAATTTTATGGCCAGTTTTTAAATATGAGTCTTGATAAAGACTATAAACGAATTGTTGAAATTTTAAAGCAATTAAGTTATGAAGAAAGTGAAATTGAAGATAAATCATGTCACGTAATTGATGGATACGATTCAGACTATAGTGATGATGTTGGTAATGACGATCTGGGCAAAAATGTTGAACAAGCAAAAGATTATCAGCAGAGTGATGTTGATGTATTAGATGTAATTTTATGTAAACATCATAAAATTATAACGAAACATAATACAAAATGAAGTTGACGGCGCCGAGCCGCCTTTGCTTGTGATCAAATTACAAAATGACTGCGTGTGAAGTGGTGTTAATAATGATTAAAAACTGTGCCTTTTGACGAAACCGTATGTGACTAATATGCTTATGCAGTACAGTAGTAAATAACTATTGAGCATGACTTGTGAGAAAGTAACTAGATTAAAATAAAACCTGAACACAAAATCTCACAACAAATACGTTTACTAACTTCAAACGCTTTTCAACGACAATGTCGCCATCCCCAGTGATGCACGGACTACAGTAACCAAACTATAACTAACGAGTTTGATGTTAGTAAACGTATTTGTTGTGAGATTTCGTGTTCAGGTTTGATTTAATCTACAGTATAGTAGATTTGCCGCTATATGCGGATTTACTTTAATGCATGCGTCTACTGCAAAAGGAACTTTTTTTTATTACCTCGGTTAACAAGGAATTCGGTTAGTCGAGGCTCGGATAACTGCAACTCTACTGTATTTGAAAAAAATGGTGGACAGCTGGTAAAAGAAGAGTTTCCGGATGTATGTTTATAAGAAGTTTTTTCTTTATTTTTACCAATATGACCACTCGCTGAATTATTTCCACCCATTACAGAATCTTCCTGTTTATAAAGGAGAAATAATCCTGAAATTTTGTAACATATTGTAGCTGGTACAATACTCTTTTTCTATCTCACTACAATAATTCTAAGTCTCTTTTGTTCTTTTCTCTGAAATGTATTTGTTTTGTTTTTATTTAGACAGTTGTGCATGTGTAAGCTTATGTAAATACAGTTAAAGATAAATTATCAGTACTTCAACAACAGTGTTTACTGCATGATAGAAATCTGTTATACCTTATAAATATATAGTTATTCTTATTAAACATTTATAAGATTTGTTACAACCTATAGACATGATTAAATTATATTTTATTTGTGCAAATGATTATCTTTGGAAAGAGTATTATACTGGATTGCACCTTAGGATCTGGTTAACGCCATTTTGTGGTCTGACAAATGTGTTTGAACTTGTGTAAATAAATAAAATGCTTATAAATGTACTGCTTGTTGGGCAGATGCATTTACATATTTTATTTGTCAGAACAAGCATCCTCTGCAACTTCACCCTAGGAGGTACTAGGCCTAGTGTTACAGAGAAACAGTTGGAGCCGACAGAGCATCTTTTATACATAGTACCAGTAGCTCAATACATAAGATCTTGTGCAAAAGATATAAGTTGAACTTTGTAAGTTATACAAAGTTCTTGTGCAAAAAAGCAATAAATTAAGAATGTTTTGATACTAGGGGTTTAGCGATGCTTATCAACACTTATACCCTCTTTCACCAGGAAATAATGAATTGTGAGTGTAATGCAGTAATTTTAAAACTTTCACCCGAGAGACTGTTACTTTTAAAATTAATTAAATCTCTCGAATTGAACTTTGTTCCTGATACTTTTAAAATAGCCGTTCCCACAAATATCACCCGGATCAATTTCTTTTAAAGTAGCCATTCCCACAAATATCAAATGTATTGATACTTTTAAAAAAGCCATTCCCACAAATATCACTTGTATCGATACTTTTAAAATAGCCATTCCCACAAATATCACTTGTATCAATACTTTTAAAATAGCTGTTCCCACAAATATCACCCATATTAATACTTTTAAAATAGTCATTCCCACAAATATCACAGTATCGATACTTTTAAAATAGCCATTCCCACAAATATCACCCACATCAATACTTTTAAAATAGCCATTCCCACAAATATCACCGTATCAATACTTTTAAATAGCCGTTCCCACAAATATCGCCCATATCGATACTTTTAAAATAGCCATTCCCACAAATATCACCCATATCAATTACTTTTAAAATACCCATTCCCACAAATATCACCCGAATCGATACTTTTAAAATAACCGTTCGCACAAATATCACCCATATCGATATTTTTAAAATTAGAAACAGCACCCATCTCTCAGATACTTTTAAAATAATTACACAGTGAATAGTGTTCCTATTACTGAAACTTTTTAAATGAATGATGTTGTGGTATTCACCAATACTATGTAACAATTCAAAATATACCACAAAATTATTAACAAGCCAAAAGAA
>JAGFPH010004193.1:49397-62906 GCA_018207615.1 Philaenus spumarius
AGACTTTGGCTCTGGCGAGGTAATTCTCTATTGTAGAGTTTGTATCTCAAAAGTTTTGCTCTAGGAAAATATAGATTACTGCTTGTATTTATGAGTGTATTTTAAAGTTCATGATTTCGAATTTAAAATTTTATTATTAGGGCTGGTTTCTGAATCGGAGCGTTATAAAAGACCGACCGAAATTACTGGAGTCATAATTTACATTTAGGCTTAAAAATGCTGAGCAATGACGTTGTCCCGGATTAATAAGTGTTGGAATTATAGTGGGTATTTACTTGCTGTGTATACATGACATAGTCTCTTTATTATATAAAATTTTTTTTCTACTTCTTCTCATAATAACTAGGGGCTCTGCCCCTGGACGCTCCGCGTCCCATCCCCGGCTCGGCCTTCGGCCTCAGATGGCTGCTTCACTTCGCTCGCAGGTGGAAAATTCGATAAAGAATCTCGTTAATCTTTTGCTCGTTTGTACATAAGTGACCGAGCATAAATTAGCTGTTTTATTTGGCAGCTGACTCAAACTCATTAAACATTATCTCCATAAGATTAACATGGGAAATTTGAAGGATTGTATACCGGAGCTCCTTCTCGGGTGAATAGCGGCTGAACGGATGATAATATATAAGACTTGACATATCTGTGAATGATTATGTTCAGTTTTTGATCCAAATTAGCTGTTTTATATATAATAGGTTTGTAACAACCAATGTTTGAATTGAATTAAAATATAGTTAGCATTTTTCGTTGATTTTTGTTTGTGTTAGTTTTTAGTTTGTCAATGTTACCTCAAAAAGGTAATACTACATTTGATACTGATTTGATCCAAATCAGTTGTTGATCAAAATCAGCTGTTTTAAGCTTTTCATACGAACAGCTGTGTTTGTGTCCCTGATAAAATCAATAGAAATCTTTCTTCCATAAGATTAACATTGAAACTTTGAGGGCCACTGGGGCGTAGCCCTAATGTCCTAGGACTTCGGTAAATGGCCTAAAACCTTCCCAGGGTTAACTTGTGTTACTATGCAAAATTTCAAAGCAATCGGATGGACGGTATACGAACGCAAAGTGGACAAAGAACCAAAAAAAAAACCCCATAAGGAATACACAGCAGAAATTTGCATTTGATTATAACGTTTGTAAGGCGAAAGATACATGATTTGTAATGCTTGATGGCAAATCTGGGCGTGCATACCTTTAATTTAAGACCTCAATTATGAAAATCGGTCGGGTAGAAGAGCCGAACGGACTCGGAAAAGAAAAACAGAATTTTTTTAATATATAAGATTATAAAGTAATAAGAATAGCTACTATCTAGCGAAACCACTGCCAAGGGAACGGGCTTGGAAAAATTAGTGGGGAAAGAAGACTCTGTTGAGTCAGTAAGAAGAAAAATAAATCTCTATTATATAAAAAGGTTTTTCTACTTCTTCTTCTCATAATTATAAAGTAATAAGAATAGATTAAGTACGTGTATTGCGTAGCGGTGACCATTGCATAACTTCCAGGCGCACAAATTCATGAAATCGAATTCAAGTCAAAAAAATAAAATTGAACGAGGCCCCCCGGAGATCGCGAAGCGATCGGAGTTGGGTGGGGGCTGGCGATCGGAGCGAGCATGGGGTGAAGCGCCCTAGTTTATAGTTATATAAGTCTTTCAATTTTAGAAAAGTAATCTTGTTATACATCAACAACTGACAGGCAAATTATATATTACTGTAATTGTATTTTCTTCAACAAAATATTTAGTTAGTGTAGAATTTAATTAAAGTGTTAATATAATATTGAATATAATTTTTTGAGAATTGAAAAAAAGAGAGAATAGTTTTAGGGACAAGAATGACCCAGAATGGTATTCGTGAGATGAGAGCAAGAAATATAATTTTAAATAATAAAAGAGATGGTACTGTTAATCTTTAAAGTTATTACAAATATAATGCATGTCACAGAATACGTCATTGAATAATAAAAGCTTTCTGCTACATAGGGAATACATTAATTTGTATAAATTTATACTTATTTGTTTGGTGAAGTAATTACTGTAATTAGAATTATTTATTTTAATTAAAATCCTAAATTGTATACAGGGTCCACCATTGGTATCTTGTAAACTATAAATCTGACAGAAAACTTTAAGCGGGGAACCTTTACTTGTTTTTTGAGAAATTAAAAAATATGTAGCTAAAATATTTTTAAATGGTGCCATTTTCCAATACGACGGATAACTTTAGAATTTCTTATGCAACTCCCTATATTTTAAGATTATTTTGGATTTTACAAGTTTTTTTTTTTTTTTTTTTTGACACGACTGACTGGTTAAGAGTTATAAAGTTTTAATAACAGTGTAACTGAGCAGAAGATATTTTTGTACGGAAACGTTTTGAACCAATGAAATGTGCTTAACACTAACAAAACATTGTTTAGACAAACAAATCTTTTTAAAATCAACAAACAAAGTTTTTGTTAATTTTTTAAACCCATAACACAGAAGAACTAAGTGAAAAAGCTTCATGAAAAATGAAGTTGGTACTGGTAACAAATATTAATATCTCTGAAGTTTTGAGATCCAGCTCTCTTCTAAATTAAGTTGTGTAACACTAACAGCCATGTCACAGAGAAAATATACAATAAGAAATAAGTCAGCTGTTTCCTATAGTGTCTAAAAGCACAGAGGTTTGGTCTAAATAAATAAATGACGCAATACTTAAATAATATTAACCATTTATAATTTTTATATATACATTTCTTAATGACGCAAAATAATTACAATAGAATCATTTTTTTTAATAAATAAATAATAAAAAATAAAAGCAGACTGTAAAAGTAGGTAATATAAAAGCAGACTTAAAGAACATATTAATACATGAACGTGTGTAAAATGTGAAAATTATATAAGAGATTTTGTTTCAATGAGTAGTGCGTTAGAAGTGAACAATATAAAGCAGCAGTTAAAATTATAAACAGTTCAATAAATAAAAGATAATAACAAGACATAGCACAATTCGACATGTATCGAGATCTCAGTATAATAAGAAACTCCATATACAATGATCATGGAAGCAATTAAAAGAGAGAGAGGGCAACAAGTTGCTTACGTGACAAAATGCAGGTATCAAGCAATAGGGAACGCGACAGAACGTTCTGGAAGCAAGCAGACTTCTAGCAAGATGGCGTAGCTGTTAATGTGCGTTGCATAAAGCCGGCGAGGAATATTACACGAAAAATGTAGTTTTTGTTATAAAATGGTGACAAGTTTAGTCCCAAACTAAAGTAGATATACTTTTGAGTTGGTGTTATCATAAAAAATGGAATTGATCATGTAAATTGAGTGTTTTTCGACATATAACTTTCCATGTGCTTTGGCGGGATTAGCGAGAGATAGGCTTCAGAACATATCGAGTGAATTGTGTTAGCGACGAAAAATCCTAGGTAAAAAACAGTGCGACGAATATAACGCAGTGAGTAATAATGGCCATAGGACATATTTTTTAGTCTGCAGGTATTAAATTTTGATTATTTTAAAAGGTAACTTCTCTTAATTTCTGTTGCGTCAATTTTTTTACTTTTTGAGAGATAGGGTTGATAAAAGTTCATGTAATTGTAAATAGTTCTTTGATTTGTTTGTATATTTGTACCATTATGTTGATATCTTTTTATTGCTGTAAATATTCATTTCTAATTATGTTTGAGTAAACAATAGTTGTCTTGCTACAATGTCTTGAATTTCTTTATACAGCCACGAATGTCCATTTAGCTTGTACTTTGATAGCCAGGTTTCCACCCCTGAGGAAATCAAATTAATTAATAAATATTTTTCAGTAATTAACAATTATGAGTAGTTATATGATATGCAAACAGAGCATAAGTGAGTTTATATGTGGATTATCGCAAATATTATGATTATTATTTTTTATTAGTATTGTTGGAGTTAAGTGAAGGTGATTTTTAAGGTTTTGAAAGTAAGGTGAGTTAAAGTAAGGTGAAGCACATGATATTGTTCTACGTTGAAGTTGGGAGAGAGATGTTATGGAGAGTTTAGGTAAATGGTGATTTTATTGTTGAAGTAAGGCAATAGGCCTAGGAGGTATATAAATGATTAAGGTACTACATGAGCGACGACTTTTGTTTTTAAGGTGAATAAGTGAAGGAGATGAAGGAGAGATATTGATAATTATTAGATAATCCACATATAGCGTTTTTATTTTTGATTTAAAACATTTTGTTTTATTTTTTGAATTTTTTACCGAACCTCATTTTTTTTTTAACTCATTATAACTAAAGAAGCCATATTTTTATATTTTGCAACGCCTATCGTTGCAAAATGGCTTTCCCAACGTGGGGCTGAAAAACAAAAGAATAATATATTTTTATTTTTTGCAAAGCCTATCGTTGCAGTTGTTATTTCTCCACAATAGCTTATGTTGCAGTTGTATTCTGTATAGGCTGACGTTAAATTTGCTCAGATAAAATTCCTCTTTTTATTCTTAGAATTGCATATTACAATTAATGTATTATATTATATCTACCTAATACATAAAGTTTTTGAAGATTTGAAGTAATAGCACATATTATAATATAAAAGCTTGATTAATAACGTATGATTTAAAAAGATTTGAAACTTGCTATTTGTTGTTTGGGGTTTTAAACAAATTACAATTTGAACATAAATAATAGTGTCCCTGTATGTATAATAGTTAACTATATTGTTCTATACAATGATCCTTCGGTCAACACTCTGAAATTTGTAAGGGCTTTGGCACGACGGGCGTTGGATTAGCGAGTACTACTGCTCTGCTGTCTATCCAATTATACTAGGTTGAAAAGTTTCAATGTAATGGAGTTTTAATTATTTAAACTTTTCTTAATTTAATACAAACAATTCCTAAATCCAATTGTTATCACCGAAAGTTGCATTCAAACTCCTTAATGATTATCAAGGGTCCTGTTTTAGAATTAAAATATCTGTTGTTACAGGTCCACGTTTTCTTACCACTTCTTCTTCTGCTTTTCACAGTAGTAATAATAATAATAGTTCTACATTTCTTATCAAAACCAAAATTAGAAACGAGGAAAAGATGTAGCAGAAGAAAATCAACTATTTTAGAATAATATTTGATCAAAAATCTCTTTTGGGGTAAGCTTAAATTTGTTTGGTTTTAATTTCAGTTTTGTTTGTTGTTTAGTAAAGTGTTTCTAACACTTGCTTCTTATTATTTGCTACTGTTACCAAAGTATTCACAGTTACAAAATGAATAATAGACTTTATCCAATTTGATTTTTTAAATTAAAGATTACTCATAAAGCCAACTGACCCCAGGTGTTTTTCCGTTAGAATATTTGTGGTTTCAGATTTAGACTGTTTCAGTTTTTGATTGTTTGAAAATTTTAATCTATGCACATAAATAAAATTGAAGTGTCTGCCTGTGATTTCAAAATATAAGCTTTTTTCTAACCTCGCACACATTACCAAAACCTAAACACACATTTATACATTTTGTCTGTCTGTCTGTGTGTCTTTTTGTTTGTCTGTTCTAATCTTCGGAATAGCTGAACCGATTTTGACGAAACTTTCGTTAACGTGTAGAGGACTTTTCAGAGAATAATTTAGGCTACTTTTTCTTCCAAAAATATTTAAAATTCCTGTTAAGAAATTGAAAAAGTGTAAAAATTATGGACAAAGTTAGGCATTTTGTTGACAAATGTTGGGGGTTCGCGTGTTTATTTCGATCTATGTCTTACATTATGTACAGGTCACAACTACCCCCACCACCCAACTTGGATCCAAGTGCCTCTGTCCTAAGCAATAATCATTTCAATAAAAATTCCTACTAAAAATTACGAACAAAATTAGAGTTTTGTGCTTTGCACTGGCATCACCATATGTCACCATTGGGGTTGGCCAGTGAAGCAAGCAGGGGCAGGACCCCTATTAATAAAATAAAATATCTTTTACATAAGTACAGGCAAGCAAATTTTATGACAATAAGAAATTTCATGTCAAAAGCTTTAAAAATTGAAATGAACTTATGGCTATAGATTTTTTCTTGCAGTCTTTATCCACTGTGATATTTGTAAAATCTTTTAAAACTTTTGAACAATACATTTTCTCCTATTTTTTTGGATGTTGTCTAATTAACGGCGGCACAGAAAAAAAGGCAAAATTAGCCCAGATAAAACATTTGTCATTCCCACTAGTCAGCACTCACTTTAATAAATGGTAAACAAGTCAAGTGTCTTTTCACTTTTAACTCTAGGACTAGGTGCGGGTTAGCTTGTTCTATAACAATTTCATGACATTGGCCTTATAAATGACCGAGCTAATAGACGGTGATTTAAAGACTGACAGCGAAGTTACTCTTTGACTAATTAACTAAGATGGACGCTGTATTATTGTTATCCTTTGTTCGATAATTTTAACAGTTATACAATTGGATAGGAAATGAAGTGGGTTATAAAAACTTACTGTTATTGAGTTATTTTCATTTAGGATGTTTAAACGGACGCCATTTTAAAACGGACTTTTTAAACAAGTTGGTAATTTATTTCAAACTACATAGGCTTTTAAATTGATGAGTAACGAGCAAAACTTCAACTCAACCGTTCTAAAAATGTAAATTACTGTAGAGCCGCGTTTATGCGAGGTAATGTGGACCGAGGCCTCAGATAAGCTAAAGCTCGTATAACACGGTGTCAGGTTTTTCTTTGTAAGTTAATTCCTTAATTTATTATCGTTACTTTAAGCAGAATGTTTAGACAGTTAAGTAGGACTAACTTCACTAATGAATTTAATTATTTTGGGGGCTTCCACCAGACTCGTTAAAGAGTCAAGATATGCTTGGCATGTGGGCTGACTCCAAATGAAACTGGATAGAAATAAGTACAAAGTTTAGATCAAAATATGTTCCTATATTATGAACCAATGTTTCTACAGTTATTGACGCTATAATTTACTTTGATAAAATAAATATAACATGAAATTTGAGTTGGCCAACTCTCAAAAGAAACAAATTCCATAAGACAAATAAACATGAAACTTCCTTAAGACTAACAACAAATGTAATACCTATTTTTAAAATCCTAATATCTACTATTTAAAATTGTTATCAATTATATTTGTTTGACATTATATTCTTTCATATACATATGAGGCTTCGACAAAAATGCAATATGTTATTTTACTATTTATCTATTTAAAATTATATAACAAGTGTCTCACTTGTATTCCAACTCTTTATATATTCCAAAATGAGATTAATTAATTTCTAACTCAGTATATGATTTCGGTTGTTCTGATTTTCTGACCTATTGAGATCTGACTTACATTAATAAAAGTTTAAGATTACTTACATTACTCTCCACCCTTTCGTACACTTTCACTACACAATTTATTTAGATTTTTCACTCAACACTTCCTTTTATATTAAATCTGAATTTTCACATGACACTACACTGGGTTAGATATTTATATTTTATCTGTTAACTACCTCGGGATTGAACTTCAAAAAGACTTCTTATACTAGAGCTTGATTGATTATTTTATGTGTTCCTTCTTTGAAGATTAATTTTGAACAGACCCTAGTTCACTCACCCAGATTTCCCACTTCCTTTTTTGTACTTCCATGCCTCTCTTTTATTGGTTCATTTGAATTTGTTAATTTCTGAAAGTCAATTTTGTTGCTCTGATTGGTTATTAAGTATTGCCGAATTAATTTACCGAATGTGCATAATTTCACACGTAGACCACTTGTACAATGCCTAATATGCTGTTTGTAAAGTTCAATGCCTTTGCTGCTGTTAGGTGAAATTCAATGCCTTGCACGTGTTGTCATATATCCTGTTTCTCTAATCAACTTGGTCTTTTGAATTAATTTTATATTTTTATGTTTTAAAATTTTTGTTTTAATAATTTTGGAATATTGGTGTTCACCAATATCTCCGTTACAACGGACTCTGTCAAAAACTCGGATACCACGGACTCTGTCAAAAACTCGGATACCACAGACTCTGTCAAAAACTCGTATTCCACGGATTCTGTCAAAAACTCGGATACCACGGATTCTGTCAAAAACTCGGATAACACGTACTCTGTCAAAAACTCAGATACCACGGACTCTGTCAAAAGTCGAGATAAACTGTCAAAACGTATCGTAAACTAGTGAAATCAATGAAAACATGGTCAAAGATGTGAAAAAAAGGCATCTACTTTATTATCAAATAAAAAACTAAAGTCAAAATAAAATACAAAATGGTAACAAGACATACATAGGCTACAGTACATGTTACAGATAAAATAATTATTACTTGAAGAAGTCCATAAGTGCTTTCTGTTTAACAGAACTCGCTCGCTTGCGCTCCATATCTATTTGTACACTACTGGTTTTAACTGGTTTACACTGCACATTGCCATAACTCAGCGAGTTTGAGTTTTATTGAACAACGTGACATTTAGTGAAAAAGCATTAACAAAATTTTATTGTTGATTAGCAAAAAGTATTGAAATTACTGTATTGTACAGTATTTAACACCCAATAACATGCTCAGGCGGCGCAGCTATATTTTTTTCTCTTTCGGCAGATCTGTTTACCCTAGGTCGCTGATTTTCTAGGAATCCTTGTATCTCCCTTCCCCAGTTTAACTATTATATTCGACAGTTACGATTTTACTGTTGATTTTCTTATAATAGATTCGGCTTGATTTTTGCGTGTGCTTGTGTTATTAAAATTAGTGTTATTGCTGTTTAATTTTTTAAATTTTATGGCCAGTTTTTTAAATATGAGTCTTAAGAAAGACTGTAAACGAATTGTTGGAATTTTAAAGCAATTAAGTTATGAAGAAAGTGAAATTGAAGATAAATCATGTCACGTAATTGATGGATACGATTCAGACTATAGTGATGATGTTGGTAACGACGATCTGGGCAAAAATGTTGAACAAGCAAAAGATTATCAGCAGAGTGATGTTGATGTATTAGATGTAATTTTATGTAAACATCATAAAATTATAACGAAACATAATACAAAATGAAGTTGGCTGCGCCGAGCCGCCTTTGCTTGTGCAAGTTACAAAATGACTGCGTGTGAAGCGGTGTTAATAATGATTAAAAACTGTGCCTTTTGACGAAACCGTATGTAACTAATATACTTATGCAGGACAGTAGTAAATAACTATTGAGCTAGACTTGTGAGAAAGTAACTAGATAAAATAAAACCTGAACACGAAATCTCACAACAAATACGTTTACTAACTTCAAACGCTTTTCAACGACAATGTCGCCTTCTTCAGTGATGCACGGGCTACAGTAACCAAACTATAACTAACGCGTTTGACGTTAGTAAACGCATTTGTTGTGAGATTTTGTGTTCAGGTTTGATTTTATCTTCAGTATAGTAGATTTGCCGCTATTTGCGGATTTCAATTTGCGCGGTTACTTTAATGCATGTGTCTACTGCAAACGGAACTTTTTTATTACCTCGGTTAACACGGAATTCGGTTAGTCGAGGCTCGGATAACTGCAGCTCTACTGTATTTGAAAAAAATGGTGGATAGCTGGTAAAAGAAGAGTTTCCGGATGTATGTTTATAAGAAGTTTTTTCTTTATTTTTACCAATATGACCACTCGCTGAATTATTTCCACCCATTACAGAATCTTCCTGTTTATAAAGGAGAAATAAACCTGAAATTTTGTAACATATTGTAGCTGGTACAATACTCTTTTTCTGTCTCACTATAATAATTCTAAGTCTCTTTTGTTCTTTTCTCTGAAATGTATTTGTTTTGTTTTTATTTAGACAGTTGTGCATGTGTAAGCTTATGTAAATACAGTTTAAGATAACTTATCAGCACTTCAACAACAGTGTTTACTGCATGATAGAAATCTGTTATACCTTATAAATATAGTTATTCTTATTAAACATTTATAAGATTTGTTACAACCTATAGATATGATTAAATTATATTTTATTTGTGCAAATGATTATCTTTGGAAAGAGTATTATACTGGATTGCACCTTAGGATCTGGTTAACGCCATTTTGTGGTCTGAAAAATGTGTTTGAACTTGTGTAAATAAATAAAATGCTTATAAATGTACTGCTTGTTGGGCAGTTGCATTTACATATTTGATTTGTCGGAACAAGCATCCTCACCCTAGGAGGTACTAGGCCTAGTGTTACAGAGAAACAGTTGGAGCCGCGAGAGCATCTTTTATACATAGTACCAGTAGCTCAATACATAAGATCTTGTGCAAAAGGTATAAGTTGAACGTTGTAAGTTATACAGAAGTTCCCACAAATATCGCCCGTATCAATACTTTTAAAATAGCCGTTCCCACAAATATCGCCCGTATCAATACTTTTAAAATAGCCGTTCCCGCAAATATCACCCGTATCAATACTTTTAAATAGCCGTTCCCACAAATATCGCCCGTATCAATACTTTTAAAATAGCCGTTCCCACAAATATCACCTGGATCAATTTCTTTTAAAGTAGCCATTCCCACAAATATCAACTGTATTGATACTTATAAAAAAGCCATTCCCACAAATATCACTTGTACAATACTTTTAAAAATAGCCATTCCCACAATTATCACATGTATCGATACTTTTAAAATAGCTGTTCCCACAAATATCACCCATATCAATACTTTTAAAACAGCCATTCCCACAAATATCACCGTATCGATACTTTTAAATAGCCGTTCGAACAAATATCACCCATATCGATTCTTTTAAAATAGCCATTCCCACAAAATAATATCACCCATATTAATTGCTTTTAAAAGAGCCATTCCCACAAATATCACCCGAATCGATACTTTTAAAATAACCGTTCCCACATATATCACCCATATCGATATTTTTAAAATTAGAAACAGCACCCATCTCTCAGATACTTTTAAAATAATCACACAGTTGAATAGTGTTCCTATTACTGAAACTTTTTAAATTAATGATGTTGTGGTATTCACCAATACTATTGAATTTGATAATTCCTTTGTGTTTGTAAAATGACAAAAATTGTTTTAGTTTAAGCACAGAGAAGAAAAATACAGAGGAAACATCTAAGCGTGCGCGAATTGGGTGTCTAGCACTCGACACTGGTATCTACATTAGTAGTTCCCAGAGTCGCCATGAGAGGGCAGCATCGTCGCTGGCCCCTCCCCTACCCCCCCTCGCCTCCTGCTGCTAGCCCCTCGTCCCCTCCAGCACCGCGCGACACTCGCCTGACTCAAGGTTGTTAATGTACTCTAACAACCTTGCGCCCGACTCCCTGGCTGTCCTCGCTGCTACAATAAGTAATTGTAAAGGAAACTTGTCACAAACATGTTCTGTATTTGATTGTCATGTAGCAATAAATGTAAAACACTTGAACAATAGTACAAAATAAGTTAAATGGATTATCAAAGTAAATCAATAAATGTTTTAATTATACTTTAATTAAAACTCTTAAATCCTTATAATAGTTGCGGGAAATGATATTAATTTTAGTACACAGGATTATAAAAGAAAATATGATGCAGTTGAACGTGTTTAATCTCTTGGTAGGAATGATAAAATGGTTTACAATTACTGTAATTCATAGACTATAAAAAATACTGTAGCCTACTCTACTTAAACATAATAATTTGGTCATTTCATAATATAAAGACGATAACAAATTACCACATTATACAATTGTATTTTTAGAATGAATCTATTGACTATCGACTGTTGGATAAATGATTGGTAGAAGATAGTATTACCTTCAACAGTAAACTATGAGCATATTATTATTTTCAAAGTAGGCCTAGTAGAAAGCACAAAATAATCTAAAGAGCATTCCCTCCCGTCAATACGAAAAAAATAGGTATATTCAAAATGTAAACTGAATGAAAATGTACATATAATCAGAAGACCTATATACAGTTTTATGAAAATAAAACTTAAATCAAAAAAGTAATATTTTAAAATTGTACAGTAATGCAATATTCAACCTGTAATAAAATTACTTGACGCAAAACTAAAAAAATTATTTAAAATAAATTTACATATCAACTGAAATAACTAGATTTACAAATATCCTACATTTACTAAGTACAGTAATGCAAAAAACTAACCCTTCTTTAAAATTTTTATAAAAGGTTTTCTACTTTGAACAATAGGCTAGAATATTACAAATACACAGATAAACTTGGTAAAACTAATAAAATCTTGTAAAACAATGAGTGAATATGTGCTCTTACAATAAATCCAATGTTAATGTTATATAAAAAATATAGGCCTATTAAATATAAGTTTTCCATATATATACGTAACTTAAATATTAACTATTTAGAAAACTAACATAGACTAGCATTAAAGAACAACAAATGAATAATTAACGACTAAACTCATAATATTTACATTGATTTACATATCCAAGGGTGTGCAATGTTAATAGGTACTTTTCCATTACGTTCAATTCAAAAGACCACTGATTTGAACAAACAGCATATCTTAAATAAATTTACATATCAACTGAAGTAACTAGATTTACAAATACCCTACATTTACTAAGTACAGTAATGCAAAAAACTAACCCTTCTTTAAAATGTAACTTATAAAAGGTTTTCTACTTTAAACAATAGGCTAGAATATTACAAATACACAGATAAGCTTCGTAAAAAACTCATAAAACCTTGTAAAACAATGAGTGAATAGGCCTATGTGCTCTTACAATAAATCCAATGTTAATGCTATATTAAATATAAGTTTTCCATATACAGGGTGTTTACTGAAAACCCTTCAGGACTTTGGGATATGATTCCTCATACAAAAAGTAAGAAAAAAGTTAATATAAATATAGGTCCGAAAACGCTTCGTTTTCCAGATATCTGCCATTTTGTTTTCTGTACAAAATAATTCATATCTAGAGAACGGTTTGACTGATTGAGTTCAAACTTGGTATGAAGTTTAACCTGACAATGATATACCTCAAGAAAATAAACGATTAAATCCAATCATGAGTTTCAAAATGGTGGCTGTTTGAAAATTACAAACCTAAATTACTCCAAAACCGTACATTTTAACGAAAAATGTCAAGACACCTTTTTTGTAGCCCTTTTGATTCCCCATCGGATGGTGTAACTGACAAAACAATCGAATGAAGGAAAAAGTAACGTTTTGTTTGTTACAATTCAAATATTTTCCTAACTATGTAAAGAAAATAAAAACGAGATTAAAAATACGTATTGGAGCGAGAGAGATAGAAGTCAAATTGAAATGTCATTCATTTAGTTAATCCGTCATACACGCCCGACACCTAGCGACAATTATGCGCAACACTAAATACTACAACGGAAAGGTACAATCAAATCACGACTTTCAACTCGAATTCATTAAAATAAAATTACAAAACGAATCTGTAGACCTACATTTCCTACATCAAAAATATTCAAAACTAAATTCTGCATCCAGGAAAGCTAAAATAACAACATAAAACCAAGTCAATCGACAAAGATTTACGTTAAAACGCAAGGAGAAACTAGGCCTAT
>JAGFPH010004193.1:63006-84214 GCA_018207615.1 Philaenus spumarius
AAAAAGAACTGAAAAAATAGTTCATACTTACTGAGAATAATACTACCATAGTGTATTCAACTTGAAAAACAAATTTGATGTTGATATTCTAAAAAATGACGAAACTGGAATAGCGAAAGGGCTACAGCGTTCGGTAAGCAAAAAATCGTGAGGTTCGTTGATAAATCTGATGGCTCTAGCTCATCAAATTTTTAAGATACCAACTTGAGTCTTGGTATATAAGTTAAAAATAAGCTTTTCACTTGCTAATTCGATATATTACAAAATGGCCAACTTAGATTTGCTATACGTATGGACGGAAATGATCGTATAAAGACACATTCATTAATAATTATGCGTTCATAAATTTGATGGCCTATTTAGTTTAAAATTATCGTAGATGTATAATTTTTGTATATTATATTTATACATATATTGTTTATGTATATTTTAAATTTCATACAAAGTGGATGATTATCTTTAGAGAAAATTGATTTTTAAGACAATTTAATTGAGACTGATTATATGCTAATACGCTGGTCTTCGAAATTGTATTATTTTGAATATAAAAAAGTTGAATTCTTAGAGAAAACGGCAGCCATTTTGAATCCGCCATGTTGAATTTTCATATTTTATATGAATCAGTTCCTCCTAAAAACCCCCAAATAACCAGTTTTCTTTTTCTTTGAGACGCATTTTTTTTATTGGAATATATATATTTGGGCAATTTGTTAGATGATTATTATGTGTTATAAAAAAAAACATGACATCGTAAAGCTGACACTTTCCTCTTGAAAACGCCCTATTACAACTATTTATTTAATACATTATAACTGTGCAATAGTTTATAATGTACTGGGCCGCGCTTAAAGAAATAGGTCTTCAGCCGTGCGGCCGAGTAGTGCTGCTGCGAAATAATACTTGCTTAATCGATTTTTTTCCAGACAAACCATTTCTCGGACGAAAAAATACAAAAGATCTTTTTTATTAAAAAAATACTTCCGCTACACGGTGGTATTTTTATTTTTATTTATTTTCATCCTAGCTCGAAATATTAAGGAATTTCGAGAAAAAAATGTTTTTCGATTTTTTTTTTTTTTGACTTTGGGAAATCGAAAGACTGGTAAACTTTTTTTTATATTAATCTACATACTTTAAGGTACTTATAAAAAAATCTGCCGTATTGCAAATTACTGGTAGTTGTGACCTACACCGACTGGGCTATGTAGGCTACATTTTATTTTTAAGCCGTCTTAAATATAAATAGTAAATTAGGATTAAATTTGAGATTTATTTGAATTACTTTTGATAAACAAAACAACTTTAAACTACAATTTTATTGATATTTTACTTTGCGATTTATATGAAGTGAAGATTAAATTTGAACATGATATGTATTTACTGACTTTGTCTACAGTTTGTAAGTTATATATTTATTTTGTAGTTGTCTTCCATATAAATTGTCAACTAGGTTAAATTTGATATGTAATTACAGTACTGCGTTTAATATAGACTATACTTTTATTACTTTATTATTGACATTTTACTTTGAGATTATTTTATCATGGAGTGTCCTATAATATGAACTTTTTTTTAAATATATGTAACTATAGGTTACTGACTTTATAATCGTGATTATTTTGTGATGGAGTGTCATATAATATGAAGGCCTACTTTTTTTTAAGCACAGAGAATAATGGATCCATTTACCATTAATCTCTGTGCTTTGGCAATATTATTATGTTTCTTCTTTTGTATTATCATTTAAACATTTCATCACTTTCAATTGTTAAAGTTTTATTTTATAAATAATCTTTATTAATGGGTTATCTAACCATGTTGGTTAAAGGGTTTTTCAGAATGACAACATAACATTATTTACCTACTTAATTGTTATTATACATTTTTTTACAAACTAGATTTTGTTTATATTGCCTAAACCTAGGGTTATACATGACATTTTAATCAGCTGTTCAATAATTTATATTAATATCTAACCCATTTGTATAACCCATTCCATAAGATTTTAATAATATTCAAAAATTTCTAAGCTACCTTAGAACACAAAATGTTTGTAATAAAAAAACTGTCAAGTATTTACTTCAGTAAGTCAGTGAATAAAAATCAGGAATTAAATTATTCGATAAACATTTGTACAAAACATACTCTAATAAGTTTAAAACGTTTAAAACTTGTATCGGTTCAGTTAAAGTTGGTTCAAGAATCTTTTATTAGCTTATAACTTATTCAAAAAGTATGTCTCATTTAAAAACATAAGTTTGAATTAAATTATAATACAAATAAAACAATTTATCTTAGTAAATAGACTATTCTGTACTTAATTTCTACGGAAATTATTTCCCGTAATGAAAATAGGCTTTTTTTGTTAAATTTACACTTATAACAGAAGAGTAAACGTAGAATTCCCAACTTGCAGTCTAAACGAGGCGGGGAAGTGGGACATTTCCCCCGCTACCATCACATCCTTCCCCGCTCGTCTGTCTCTCTCTTGCAACGTGCATTAGGACATCCTAGCGCGGCCACCGGACTAGATCGGAACTACAACTAGAGCGTACGATCCCGCCGTTTAAATGTTTCCTCTGTATACTCCTTCTCTGTGGTTTAAGCGAGAATTCATGAACTATTGGTCTGAGATAGCGATGATTTGTTCATAGTATTTGGCATTGCGTAGATTATCAAACTTACAATAAATTCAGGATGGTATTTTTTTTTTTAAAGGCAGTTTTTCATGTCAGAACAATGTGTATGGAACCTTACATTTATTAACCCTCTTATTCTCACTGCTTATAATATTATAATTTGTGTTGAAATTGTACTGCTATCTTATATTTATTTTATTGTAAAAATAAATGTACTGTATAGGAAAAATACAGTTAAATACTAATATCAGTTTCTAACAATTTGAATACGCTACACTTACTGTTCGATGAATGTGGCATTTTCTGAATATTGCAGTCCTATTGTCTTTGAGTACTGTGCAGTATATCAAACAGCTTGCCACGCACCAGCCTACTCTCCGACTTTTCCCGCTTTCGGTTTTCGGAATCACAGGGTTTTGGCCCCACGTTCGGTCGCCACTTGCCCTGCACTACCCACTCTATCCCAGACTTATTTTCCCCTCTTCCTTACCTTTTTACCTTTTAGTTAATTTTATTTGAAATTCGGTCAACTTGTACCTGCCCGTATGACCCTTTTTGAGTGGTTGATGCGATGGCAAGAATTGGAAATTGTTTTTCTTTAATTTCCAGTTCTTGTTTTAAAATTTTTAGAAAACTTTTGTTTTGTTTTCTTTTTAGTACACTAGCTCTTTTTCTAACTCCGATCTCGAGGTCGTCCCCGGTGGAGATATACTTGATATGATCAGAAAACACTTTTGCCTTACCTGAATCCTTATAATTAGAGCACTGAATGATTTATGGTATTGTACTAATTTTATAAATGATTTTAGCAACTCTTTCAAGAAATAACCAATTTATTGAACAAAATTACTATATTAAACTTACGCAACTGCGTTTTCAACACAAAATACAATGGATAAATTGAATATATATTTATAATTGATTTTTCGTCGATATTTACCACTGTGAGATGTGAGTTACTTATTTTTAAAATGATTTTACTTTTCTTTATACTTTCCCCTGAATTTACTTTATTTATTTATTAATTTAATTTATTGATTTTTGAATTTATTAAAATTTTTTTAGATTCGAAAACAACTTGATAATCTGTTACTTACAACAAACAAGATGTTCTGTCTTCGGTTCCCAATCCTGGCGGTGTTGGTCCTCCGGAATCCTCTTAGGTCCAGTTAAGTCCCAATGGCAGTACGGTTTTCGGCCCGTTACTCTTGACCGGAGTTTAGCTAGATAGGTCCTCGCCTCGTTTTTCTTCAAGATTTACTCTCTCTGACTTATGCTGATGACGCCCAATGTCCGCTGTTCTCGCGAGTGTTCCACTGCGATCGTTCCCTCAGCTAGTCTCTTGGAAAGCCCTTCTAGGATCTCTGAAGTACGTGGTGACGGTCTGGTATCTAAAACTGAACTAACTCGACAGGCCTACCGACTTTAGGCTCTCGCCCTTCCCCTAATCGGCAGATTTGTCTCGTTACTGTTTACTTTTGCTCGGCGTGTTCATTCTTGAAATCAATGCAATTTGGTTTTGAAATTTTTAAACTGCCGTAACTTTCTTGTCCTTGGCCCAATTTTGGTTTTGTTGGTCTCATCTTGTACATGACGACCTTCTGCTCACGTAGCCCTTTGATTTGAAGTCGTACGCCCTTTTCTCGCCGTGTTATTTGCTTCGCAAGTTTTCGTTGAATTTTGAAATTTAATTCTGTAAATTTTATCAAATTTGGAATTTTCTTCTTTCTATCCTCTTAGTTTGGTTTCCAAACGAACGAATATGTTTTTGGATTTCTTCTATCTTGTTTGGTTCTCCCGCTATGGTTGATTTTTGGAAGCCTAATTTTGCGCTGCCGATTTTTGTGTTTCATTCCCCCCCGATTTTACTTTTCTCACATCTCAAGTGATATTACAATGCATTTAACTATTTCCTAACCTATTCTGCTATTTATTACAAACTATTCTAATTTTTTCTCCCTTTTGTTTAACTTTAAAGTTATTTCTTTTTATTATTTAATTACGTTAATTTTACTTATAATTTTTTGTCTAAACCTTGCATAATTACCTTTTGTTAGTATGTCGATTTTTCCCCCCTTTTTCAATTTTTGAATTTAACTTTATTTTTGAAGTTATAGGCCTTTTTATGCAATTTATGACTTTAAATCCCTTTTTTGTTACTAAGTTAATTTTATTTTGAAATGAATTTGTGCTATTCTTTTATAGGCCTTATTAGGTCTCTATTAGGCCTAATTAGTTTTTTGAATTTATTCGACACAAACAATTTTTCATTTTTTGGTCTTACTTTTTGTGCTATAACTCCTAAATTAATTACTCTATTAAAAAACTTTTTATACTGTTTTATTCGTCTTTTCCCCCTCTTTTTAATTAACTAAAATAATATACAACATTTATAATTATCAAAATTTAACATGGTTTTAGATCTGCCTAGCAACAAGTAGAAGCTGACAAACTTTTGCCGTTCTCGACAGGAATTCTCTTGTCCCATCTTGTCGATTGAACTTAGTACAATTCATATCGCCTCTGTCTGTTATTTTTCTGATTGATAAAAACGTTAAACTAATTTCTTTAATAACTCTGAAACTATTCATATATCATCAAAAACTTATTCTTTCTTTTATTTTCGTTTTAATTTACTGATTCTTATGCTGTCTTTAAAATTTAAATTCGTTAACTTTTAATGTTTTGTGGTTCTAATTAGCAAGTCTAATTAGTGCCTTGCGACTGGCTAATTACCGTCGCAAGCTGAACAAAATGAAATGCAATTGAAAATCGTACAAATAGAAATACACTAAAACCTCGTTTATCCGGTTTTGACGGGACCAGTACCGTTCTGGATAAACGAAATTCCGGATAAACCAAATATCATGGGGTTTTACATAAAAACACGTGTAATAATACTATACAATACAATAATATTACATATTTTACAATATAATGTATAATAAACAATAATCCTTACTGGTAAGTACAGGAAAATTAATACAGAAAAAACTTGAACTGTTTATTGTTTTTTAAAGAAATGTGTAATGTTTTTTTGCTTCACTGCAGAAGTTCTCTTTTTAGCAGACCGATCTCGAAGCCGTTTTATTAGTAACAGCTATGCCGGGTTAGTGTCATCTTGACGCTCCAAATAAGTTAACAGCTGATCGAAATCACTGCACGATTATTATTAATAAATTACGTATTGCGATGTAAATAGTCACTGCACTCCGCAACAATAATGTTTACTCTCACTCAAAACAACACTAACAACACAATACAGTACTAACTGGTTTTACGACAATATAATAGAACTAAACAAACTAGTGGTGCTGATTGACGGGCGCGTTTGACAAGTGACACTGATTGACGGGCACAGTGGTGACGTGAGTACAGTCAAGTTCACCCACAGCTGCGCCAAGCCGTACACTCAGTGCTGCCAAAACTGACACCCTGCACGGGATGTGACACGACTCGCATTGTATTTTGCAATTTTTTTTTTCCTTGGGACTATTGCGGATAAACCGGAGTTCCGTATAAACGAGTACCGGATAAACGAGGTTTTAGTGTAAAACAAATCACAATAACTTGGAATTAGAAAAATACTAAATAATAATCCAGTTTCACATACTACAGTCATTAGTTTCATTTTCTCTAATCTTTGTCAACGCTTCTATTTTTAAATATTTTACTTTATTTGTTAACGCATTATCATTGTCTGTTTCTAGATCCGTAATAATGTGGCAAAAGATCTCTGCATAGACACGGAGTTTAAAGGTGCAGACGATCCTTTTGGTTTAGCTGAGTGTGTTAAAGATGACCGAAAGAAAAAAGGAGAACAGGTACAAAATATAGATATAAAAATATAAAAGTAAGAATTTAATCTGATTTTTACTTTTGCGGCGATGGTTTCACACCTTATAAATTTGTATGTTTTTTGTAAAAAATTTGTGCTTTTCAAAGTAGGAGTCCATTAACCTTTTGATGAGCATCGACGTTTCAAAACGTCAGGCATTGTTATTACCGTTTAGAACATCGCCGTTTAGCATTACCGTTAGAGTTTTCGTTCAGTTAGTATCAACGTTTTCAAACGTTCTATGATGTGCTGCTATCTATGCATTATTTTGTATAATCTGGCAACACTGCACAGTTTGTTGACAACAGTCTGTTCTGAATTGTGCACAATATATTTTCGTAGTAATTGTGATTGTGTTTATAATGCAGTGAGTTTTATCTAACCTCAAAGCATATATTAAGTGGTTTTAGTGATATTTGTAATTTTATACTATACTAGCTAGCCCGACCCGGCTTTGCACGGATAGACAAATTAAAGTTAAATGTATATTAACAAAACATATATTATCTAATAAATATATTACACTATGTATTTCTTATGGGGATTTTTAGTAACTTTGACCCCAAAAACCTCCCCTAAAATTTTGATTTTTTTTTAAAACCCTATCTTAGCGAGCACCTAAGACCCTAGAGGAAGCTACATAATAAATTTCATTCCAATCCGTTCGGTGTTTCTTTTAAGTAACTTTGACTCCCAAACCCCCCTAAAATTTCAAATTTTTCAAAACCCTTTTTTAGTGAGTACCTAGGACCCTAGAGGAAGCTACATACCAAATTTCATTCCAATCCGTTCGATGGTTTTTTGTAGTAACTTTGACCCCCCAAACCTGCCCTAAAATTTCAAATTTTTTGAAAAACTTTCTTAGTGAGCATCTATTGCCCTAGAGGAAGCTACATACCAAATTTCATTCCAATCCGTTCGGTAGGTTTTGAGAAATCGTGATTTAGTAACTTTGACCCCCAAAACCCCCCCTAAAATTTCGAATTTTTGGAAACCCTTTCTTAGTGCGCGTCTAGAGCCTATAAAGAGTATTAGTGCCAAATTTCATGTTTGTAGGCCTCGTGGTTTTGGAGAAGCTGTGATGAGTCAATGGTATTTGGCTTTTATAAGTATAGATTTTGTAAGTCACTTTTCCAAAATTATAAGTATTTTTTTTGGTAAATTATGGCTAGGCCGAGGTTTATTAGGTTTTAAATAGGAGAACTTAAACAGAAAATGAATCTGATTACACATACTATAGTGATACTGAAACGAGTGATGTTTTTGACTATACTGAAACGATGTTTATAATTTTGTCTTTTGATTATGTCTAAAACGTTTTGCTTATCATAAATATATAAGAATACAAAATTAGAATTGCTCACTTAACCTAACCAAACCAAAATTTATTAATTTTTTAAAAACACAAACAAAATCAAATTTTACAATTCATTATTTATTTTACAGTTTTGAAAATAAGTTCCAATCATTTAATAAAATAAAAAATCTTGCTCCTTGGAGTCAGAAATTTAAAAAAAATTGCCGCTCATCAAATTCTATGACTATGCTAAATTTAATGTCAACATCTTTTTACACACAATGAAGTCTCACCAGTTGTTTTGTAACTTTTCGTACTGAACCCTAATTAGATATCGATTATTATAAAAATAGTTCCACCAATATTAACAGTACACAATCAAATCATGTACGTAATGAACGTTGTTTAGAATCTGTAACTTTTTTATTTTTAGTTATTACAACTGAACCTAGTCCATCTTATCAATATACAAAGGTAATTTTAATAATGTTTATTGTCTAATTAACAAAAAACTTTTTGTGTTTTCATTAACATATAGTACATGAAATTAAAGTCATTTAACCTAAATTTATTTACAGGAATTCCAATTGTCATGGCGGAAAGACATCAGACCTAAAGGTAGAGGAATGTGTTGGGATGTATCCTCTCCGGAAGACAAAGCAGTGGTTAAGCTTTACTCTTGTCACGGTGGTCAGGGTAACCAGCTGTGGAATTATGATGTTGTAAGCGTGCATTTTCAAACTTAAGATTTTCTAGTTCATTTACAATGTTTAGTTTTACGATTACAAACAATTAGCATGTGGATTGTTATCAAAAATGAAAATTTCCACAATTCCAGCAGAGACGAACTTAACAAAATGTTATTTTTCTAAATATTTAACTTTTACAGAAAAAGTTTAGTCGTTCAGAAAAATCTTCTCTTCTTTTCAACATTTTAAAGAAATCAAAAGTTTTCCTCAGCTACAAGAGTATTTCTACGTTTGCAGAAAGTCTAGAAATTAAAACTGCAATTTTAATCAACTTTTAAATTAAATAATAGTACCAGGAGACCGAGCTAAAGCTCGATTATAAGCAGGGCTATGATTTCAATAATAAATATTGGATTATTGAGTTTTGAGGTTAGGCCTATAACATTAAACAACTAAATAAAGGGTATATACAACATTAGGCTTACCTGTAATAAAAATACAGTTTAAAGGATTAACCATAATCTCAACGCTATGCCTCAGAAATAAGTCAGGCCTAAATTAAAGTTTAATATTTCAATATCGATTTAGGCCT
This sequence comes from Philaenus spumarius, assembly GCA_018207615.1. Classification (NCBI taxonomy): domain Eukaryota; kingdom Metazoa; phylum Arthropoda; class Insecta; order Hemiptera; family Aphrophoridae; genus Philaenus; species Philaenus spumarius. The sequence goes on from JAGFPH010004193.1 coordinate 72,062, forward strand.
AGGGCCTAGTTCGCTCACGTCAATAACTATTATTGCAAATTTCCGTGAACATCGTTTAGGTTAGGCCTATAACATTAAACAACTAAATAAAGGGTATGTTTATTTAGCAGAAGTATTCGTTGCCATGGTACAACTATAAATAGATACAACATTAGGCTTACCTCTAATAAAATACAGTTTAAAAGAAAACAGATGATTATTGTAATGGCATTGAAAACATTTGCATCAGCTGTGCTTAGTTTAAAAGAAATCAGATGATTATTGTAATAACATTGAAAACATTTGCATCAGCTGTGCTTTGTATTGTTTAAAATGGACAAATTTCACTTTTTAATTTAATAAAAAGACTTAGAAAACGAATTTTCCCAGACTGGTGACCAATTCCAATCGATTTCTCGTGGCCAAAAGCCCCATATAAAATCAAAAAATCAAAAATCCTTAGACGGAGATTCCAGATCCATTTAGCAGACAGACAATTATCTCTCGCTTTAGAAGATAAGATACAGTCGAACTTCTACCATACAAAATTCACTATCCTGACAAAAATTCCTTATTGGGAAGTATTCTCTACTGGGATGTTACAACCCCAATTCAATTTATACTATATATCGCCTACAGATATGGTAAATTATATAATTTAAATTCAGCAGTTGGCGTTGAAGCATTGAGCGTCGCTCAATAGAGCCGGAAATCTCTGGTTCAAGTCCACAGATCAGGGTGCGGTAATTTTTTGCCTTGTAGGCTATTCAGTCTTCAAAAATCTTTAAAATAGTATTACATGTGAATAAATTCAACAAATGTAAGTTTGTACGTAGGTTGTTATTGCAGAGCTGTATTATATCTGGTTGAACTTTAATCTCTAAACAAACGAGCCCTAAATGCACTAATACTGTACTATGTAAGCCTACACTATTTCAGAAGATTACTAAATAACAGTACATTACAGTGATAAATAATATGTCGGATGAATAAGCAAATTAGACACTGCACAAATTTTAAATTTTTTTTCAACTTTTAAAATATTATACAGTACTTTTGTAGCCTACACAATTTTTTACTGGTTTTTCAACTGCAAACTGCTGTAGCTTGAAATTTAGATTTTTACCTGGAAAAGTGTGTAATTTTTGGTGGAAATCTGCACTTGAATAAAGCATCTTGTTTGAAGAAGGTTTCACACTGATTTTTGGAAGCCCAACCTGTATTGTTTGTTTAAGAGACAGCACCCGACCACCGAATAGATAGAATTCTTAGAATAGGACATTGCCGCCAGGAGGGGCACATTGCCCCAGGCCCCCAACTTCAGAAGGCCCTGGATTTTAAAATAATTTGAAAATTGAAAACAATGAATATGTTGATTTGCCAGCCAATTTACTTCTTTTCAATAATAATACATTAGTTTAAAAATTATCCTATATATATAAAAAAAAGAATAGTTTAAAAATATTTTTATGAAACTTAGAATAATTTGTTATTAACCGAGGTCACAATAAAAATTTTCCTCCTCCGAAAGAATAATTAAATTATAAAGTGGGATTTTTAAGTTACCTGGACAGATTTGTTTTTGTAAGGTATTAAAGGTGCGTGGTTGGCATTACTGCAGCGTTTTGTCTGCTCGTCAGTGGGGTCACAGTCAACCAGACGACATGAGGCAGACGGCACTCAGTTTGAATTTTGTCGTTTAAAGAGTCTGCATAGTTTTTCTTCAACATCCTAAGTTTCAATATAGGCAATTATTTCCATTAACATTCTGGCGGGCGCTAGGTCGGTATTTTGGCCGCCTTTTCACTGAAAATGATCTTACATGGACAAAGACAATTCGCAGCGCAACGGAACGCACAGGTATTCTCTACTTACATCATAAGAGACCACATGGCAGGCAGGAGCTATACTAGAGTCGCGAACAATGCTCGTAAATGAGTGTAAAAGTTGACGAGGTCGACGTTTTATCCGAACAGCGGCCAATTTGCCACCTTGTGCCGTACCATATGTGCAATTTCTTTGGACCTCAATGGAATGTATAAGTATACATTTGTTGTATTTTCGTAACAATTTTAATTTTATTTCACGGCTGTTTACTGCAGTTTCAAATATATCAGTATTTGTTGATTTTATTATTTACAAGAAGTAGGTAATTCATTTTCGTATGAAGGTACAAAGGTATTTCAGTACATCTACTTTCTTTTTATTTTTTATTTTTGGCCATTAGTGTAAAATGTAAGTATACATTTGTTGTATTTTAATGTATTTTATTTCAGTCTTTATTTTTATTTATTGTCCTTTCTTCGATGAACTTGCACTAATGCTTCCTTAACAGGATGATTTCAAACGAACTGAATCGGATATATTCAGAATTAATCGGAACATTCCGAGTACTTTAATAATTGAAATCAGCAAGAGTTTGATTCCTTAAACTCGTAACACTAGTTCAACGGTGTACAGTGATGCATTTACAGGCTATAAAAGTGATATTATTCAAAGGCGGCCAAAACGCCGCCTGCACTTGTCAGTGTGAGCCCATATGACGCATCCGCCAGAAGGATAATTTCCAATATTATAACGTATTTTGTATGTCTATGAGCTCTATATTATTTAAATTTTTTTTAGTATTAACTATTGTGTGAAAAAAAGTTACCCTTCCTTACCCCTCCCCCATTTCTTCTTCTTCTTCTGTGGGTGGTTCAGAACCTTATGCACGTCAGCCTTTAGGGCTTATTGCACTCCCACGTAAGGATGTTGATCCCTCACTTACCCTTGTCAAGATCTATAAGCCCATTGAACTTAAGAATCCTTCAAGGTTATCTTGAGGTATGGTTCATTTTACCAAAGGTTTCATAACTAAATCTGTTCCAGCATCTCGCACTCATAAATTAGGTGTTCTGCGGTTTCCTCCTGCAAGCCACATTTCCTGCATTTAGCTTCGAGTCAGGGAGCCTAAAGAAATAAATTTGCCCCAGGCCCCCTAAACCCTCTCTGGGGTTGCCCTGGGATAGGAGCAATAGCCAAGCCGACCTACACATAAACTTTATAAATGCATGGCCATACACTTTATTCTTCTATAACATTTTCTCTTTATTTTATTTATTTTGTTTATATATATTTCTAAAAATTATTTTTATTTATTAGTTTCAGAAAAATGTTACAAACCTCAGTCGATAAAGCACTATTGATATTGTAATGTGAGGTTCTGAAATAATTAAAACTTTACACTATGCACAATGGCACAATATTGGTTTAATAATTAGTTAAAGGTTTAAAAAATAGTACATGAACATATTTCAAACACATAAGCAATACAATTTAAAGTTTATTAATTTTGTTGAAGATCTCGGAGAGCGATTTGCTTGTGCTGGCATAAGCAATTTTCAAGCTATGCAGCTTAGGAAATAAAATTATAATTTAAAGTATGGAAATAGGAAGTTCAGATTCGAAATAGATTATTAAATTGTAGACTGATTTTTAATAGATTGTAGGACGCTGATTGCTTACGTCAATCAGGGTATAAAGTTTGTTGAGAAAGTCACTGTCCAACACACTTATTAAGTTGATAGTGTTAAATTTTAAAATATTTGCAATTTATTTTGTATTAATATACCTTTACACAAACAATGGTGTACTTGTTGGTTGTTTTACACTACACAGTCTAAGGTCACTTTTCCTTGCGCTTTTCAAACCCACTGATACAAAAATACAACTATCCTGTTTTAAACCCACGCTAAGACTGACGAAAGTAGCACTCGAATCTCACTCCCTTAGACTACTTTCTTCTGCTTGGTTCCCTGGCATGTACATGTATTCCGGTTGTAAAGGATAGCTTAGGCTAATGCGTTATAATGATTGCATTTGACTAAGTTTTACAATTTTGTTTAATGTTAACGTTCTCGTATTAAAAATGATTCTAGGCATTCAATTTACATATTATATGGTACTAATTTGAACTAATAAAGATAAATATTATTTTATTTAATGTTTTGCTCAAGAAAGTGTATTTCTCTAGAGTGGACCCAGTACCAAGAGTCCGTTATTTGTACCATGTTACCTACTTCTGTTGATGTCTGGTTTGTAAGCAAAATATGTCCGCCGTGGCCTTTTTTTATTTTTTAAAAGATGGAATTAATTGTAGATTTCAAATTAATTATGTCCTTTACTATTGTCTCACTGAATAAAATTTGGTTGTTAATTTATCGAATGTGTTTGAATAATAAATATATATTGGTACTGTGTTGTGAATGTTATGTGTTTTTAGTGAATGCAAAGTTGACCTATTTTGTGAATTAATGTGTATTTATGGTGTTTTATATGTTAAAAATTAATATAATTTACATTTTGGTTATTTTTACATAGGCCTATATATTTATAAAGATCGCTTTGTTCTAATTTGTTCTTGCTATTTACCTAAATTGTGTTAGTTACGGGTTTGTAGGTTAGCATACATTTCTATTGATAGCCTAGACTTCTTTACAGCTTCACTAATTAACATAGCTGTCAGCTCTTTGAATATATAATAATATATTCATATGTTGAGTATATAATATATATTAGCTATATAATATAGCTCGTTGAATTCAAATGTAGGTCAAATTGTGAGTACTATTATACTTAAAAAAGTTTCTCGTTTTAGCCCACTGTCTCTTGTTCCGTAGAATTAGGATAACCTATTGCTATACTATTCTCCTTTCAACTTTGTTATTAGGAGGCAGTTGTACATACATTATTTCTTAACTATCAAGGTGGTCAGAAAAAATGCACTATTTGGAAAAGTTTGTTAATTGGAAGTTCAAGTTGATGGTTATTACAAATACATAAATTTTATTTTTTTGTGATCATCATATAAATACTTGCAAAACTATTGTTTTGTGACAACTAATATTTATGCTTAGGATTTCAAAACTAATATTGGATTATAGTTTCATTAAATTCGGTTTAGTAGGTTCTTCGTTTAATAGATTGGCCTACGTGTATGAATAATTCCATAAGTATCCTGCTTGCAATATTTGTGACGATATGAATGATTATTTAATTAACAATATAATTTGTTTGCAGGACAAGAAGTGGTTAGTGCACGGAGGAAACCCTCGTTGTCTGGACGCTGATCTCCACAGAAAAAAGATTTTTGTGACAAGCTGTGATGCCGATTCTGAAACCCAGCGCTGGAACATTGATAAAATCAACTACAAAGCATTAGCTGGTGTAGCTAATGATTGATCCTACGGTTTCCATAACAGAGTTATTTATTCTTATACACTAATAGTGCCTGCATTCCAAGAAACTACTCTTGTTTTCGAAATAAGGAACAATTGATCGCCTCTGTAAATAATCGTGTAGTACGAGTTGTTTACTTGAAGTTAGGCCCTCTTAATCGACTTGCGTCCAAAGTCCTCTCGCAAATGGATTATAATTTTAGCAATGATTATACAATGTATATATTTAGAAATTATGCCGTCTTCAAATATATAATATTTGAAAGCGCAATTGGTTAAACTGTGTCTTAGCCTCTTATAATCTGTATTATCTAAATAATTTCTAGGTGCCTATTGTCTGTTAGGCATTTTTACGTGTAAGGAATTTAAATGTAAGAACTTGTGTTTCGTTGCGAGGAATCTTGATGTTCAAAATACAGCACAAAAATGTTTTTATTGTAAGTATTGAATGTATTTTGGTGGTATATTCCCTTTTAAAGTAGACTTTAATGTTACCCTTTGACAGATGATTATTCGAGAGATGTTTGTGTTGGCATTCCTTTTCTTTAAGTACTCTCTTACTGATTCATGTCATACTTTCATCTTGTTATAATCACTCCAAGATGGTGCTGATGTAGTAATTCTTATTAAATGTAATATTTGTAAACTTATGTCAAACATATAGGATATAATGAAGTAACTAAGAGTCCTTAATTGTATATGATTCCCCGAGTGGACGTGCGGTATCTTCCTGATCAGTATAGATCCAGGTTGGATCTCGTTTACAGATTAGCTTTTCATATGGTAAGAGGGTGGAATTACAGAAAACATTGGTTAGCTCACTTCCAAGCTGAGAGGTATAACTAGTTACCCGGCCTTTGACTTGGAATATTTTTAAAAGTTTACCACAATTACAGAAAAAAATACCAATGCACATTATATGCTATGGATTTTAATCAAGGCATGATTCACAGATGTAATGTACACACTTTAAAGGATTTAGGAATAGTGAGTTTACAGATGTGCAACTTCCAGTTTATGACTTGAATCAAGCAAATAATTATTTGAAATTGAAATTCACTTTTACAGATGAATATATTATGTGAGACTTTTAAAAATGTATCTACATGAGCTTTTACTGTTAATAATCACTAGTAAGCCCCTGTGAAAAATCACAGGCTGATTAATTAGATATACATCAGAAATACATAATTAAAAAAACAAACTATTTAAAAACAACATTAAGGCCTCCTTATCTAGGCCTACCTAACTATGCTGACAGGAATTTTTAACTCGGTAAATGTGTACAATAATAAGGTTTACAAAACTGTAGGCCTATTTGGTAAACATTTTTATTTACATACGTTATTATTTATTTTAAGAAAGATAAAAATATTATATTTTAATTGCTTTTTATTCCGTATTGATAGATCAAATGATTTAGAAGTTATTAATATTATAGTCAAGAAATTAATAATTGACTATGTTTATATGTTATACGAAGATGTTCGAATGTTTCCGAAGTTAAACGAATAGATATCTCTTCTTTAAATTTTTATAAACAAATATATTGGTGATAAAAGGTTGTATTTATATACAGTTTATAACCTCAAATCAAATATTATAACGTATATTATAGCATATGTTAGTTCTATAACTCATATTTAAAAAAAATCAACTTCACAAGAAATTATAACGATTGAAGTTGTAAACATAACCCCAAACTATAATCTACACTGGGTTTGTATAAGTATTACAGATGGTAGGTGAAATCAGCTGTTACATTATATGTTACTCACATATGTACGTACACTCGATTTTACAGGAGTCGATTGTTTTATTAAAAATTTTCCTTAAAATGATATTTAAAGCCAAAAAATTGCCAGACCTGATAAGGTTTCTTTAAATATCATCCAATTAATAAGTTTGAAGTGATTTAGTTGCTCAATCAACTGGCAAACGTTATATTTTTAACATTTCAAACTTTTTGGCAAACATTTGTTTAATTTCTTGTGTGTTTTTTGATTAGGAAACCGGGCACAAACTAAATAATATCTGTAAAAAATTTGACGGAATATTTAGTCGAATGTTGCTGAACATATTTTGTACTTTAGAAACTTGTTCTTGAAAATCTAAATGTTTTGAAATTTAAATAAAAATGTAAATCCTATTTTTTAATATTTTCATTAAAACACGTTTGTCATTCCAAAATATCAGTGTTGCAAACATTTTCAATCTTCTAAAAGTGAAAAAAAAAAAAAAACTGATAACTGAGCCGTTAATATAAAAAATCATAGATATTACAACTAAATTTCCTGCCGAAAGCTTGTGGCCCTTTCTAAGCATTGTGTGAATATCCAACCCTCCCCCTTAGGTACATTTGCATTCAAGCAGTGAACGAATTATATTCTCACCATGGATATAATTATGCGTCCAATATTGCTTGTAAAACGACTATACGATTATTTTATTCCATTTTTTTAAACTTAAAAACTACATAAAAACCATTTTTCCCCTTATATTTTCAAAAAATATAACGAGAATAAATTTGTATTACAATTACTTACCAAATATTTTTTCAGTATTTTTGTTTGTATCTTGAAAAGTTTAACGTTTTTGATGTTTATAGCTCGCTAATGAAATAAGAACTGTCATTTTAAAACCTACTAAACCATACCAAAACATTAATGGAATTTTTTTATTACATTTCCATTGATGAGGAAGACCTCTTAAACAGATTGTTTGTTTTTTTTAGAATATGTACAAAAACACCTTGTTAACTTTCATCGCAAATATTACTAAATTTTGGAAACTACAAGACTGTAACACACGAACAGACATTACAAAACAATAAGGTACAAGGGGGTTAACAAAGCTTTATAACTAGATCAAATATTAATGTGCTATCTTTATCCATGAGAGAATTTGAATTGACAGACAGATGAACAAACAACTGATCATATGACCACTTTTCCTATTTTAAGTACTTAACTGTGGGATTTGTGCTGGATTAAGATTTATTTTCCTGAACACTATAATTTTCAACTGACTCTTCACGTCACATTTAAAATATGTAGAGATAGCTTTTGTTCATATTATATTTGCTCCAGTTCATCAAACCACATTTACAATCATCACTTCTCAACAACATCACAATTCTTTCCAATTAACACCATCATTATTTCCCAATTCCAGTTTTCTGGTTGCTAAGGAATCTTAAAAATATGTGGATTGTTCTGTTTTTAAAGTTAGTTTCTAATGACGGATTGTTATTAAATTAACAATCCATCATTGAAAATGTTAATGTTAAATAGGAAATATTACTTTTGAAACCTTTGTACTGCTAATTCACGGTATTTAATGGACAATTGAGTTGTAACTACTATTTAGTTGAGGTTAGAAAATGTAATTAAATTACAAGTGAAAAAAACATGGACCAAGACCGGGATTTGAACCTGGGACCTGTATGATTCCGTCGTAACGCTCTACCAACTGAGCCATCCTTATCACTCCAGATATTGGTCGATGTTATCTCACTTGTACGGTTTTATTGCAATTATTGAACTGAATTGAAAAGAATTAAGATTGTTTTCAATGTCGTATACACAATATTCAGTCTATTAGTTCAATAATTGCAGTAAAACCGTACAAGTGAGATAACATTGACCATTATCTGAAGTGATCAGGGTGGTTGAGTTGGTAGAGCGTTACGACGGAATCGTAAAGGTCCCAGGTTCAAATCCCGGTCTTGGTCCATGTTTTTTTCACTTGTACTTTCATTAAATATCCCTTGCCGAGGAAGTGTGAAAGCGGAAAATTAAAAATAATAAGTTAGAAAATCATCTGCGTTTTTATTTTTTGCCATAGTAATAAAATTGTTGTTTTAGTCTTTATTTACAAAAGTAAATACTTTGTTTTTGAGGTTGTGGAAATGTTCTTTGTATTAAGGAGCTGGTTAAGTGCAAATTTTAAATTTTTAAAATGGGGGTGAGGGGTAGAAGATAAAATTTGTCTTTTAGGCATAATTAGTTATTATTGCTGTATACTAGATTAGAATAAATTAAAGTTTATAATAAACACAAGTTTGTCTAAAAAAAATTTGGAAAACGGTTGACCCTAAAGGCCATCCATGTAACTTCCCGCTAAGTTTAATTACAACAAAGACTATTTTTGGAAATTTTGAACTGCCATAACTTTTGAATGAACCATCCGATTTTTATGCGATTTGCGGCAATCGATGCAGTTTTTTAAGTCCATTGAAAGAATCAACAACAAAATTTTTTCAGATGAAAAATTTCGGAGAAATTGAGAAAAAACACTTTTTTTGATTTTCTTTCATTCACGATATCTCACGAACAAATTAAAAAGTTTCGGAGAAATTGAGGAAAAACACTTTTTTGATTTTCTTTTGTTCACGATACCTCGCGAATGAATCAACCGATTTTTATGCGATTTGCAGCAATCGATGCAGTTTTTCGAGTCCATTGAAAGAATCGACAACAAAAATTTTTCTGACGAAAAATTTCGGAGAAATTGAGAAAAAACACTTTTTTTTATTTTCTTTCATTCACGATATCTCACGAACGAATTAACCGATTTTGACTGGACTGGTAGCGATCGACGTCGCTTTTCAACGTTAAAAGCTGATTAGATTTTGGAACTGATCGGTAAAGCCGTTTAAAAGTTATTCCAAAAAAACCTGATTTGAAAAAATTTTATTTCTTAGTTTTTTCGAAATTTCTCAGAACCTACCGGTCCGAATTAGTTGAAATTTTCAGGAAATCTAAGTTTGATGGAACTCTTTAGAACGCCGTTTGGTAGGATCCAATCGGTTAAGCCGTTCAAAAGTTATAAGCGGGTCACATACTTACATACACACACATACATGCAGACAGGGTGACACCCTCTCGGGAGTGGTCAGGGAAGATTCCTAGGACCTCAAAACGTCGAGATCTGATGAATACTCGATTTTCGAAAAACGGGGTGAAACCAATAACTTCCCGATTTTAGAAAATTTTCAATTTTCTTAGCGGGAAGTTAAAAAACTATTTTTCTTTTGCACATTATGTTTAGAATAACTAAGTTAAGTTAGCCAAGAAAATATTTATTTTAATTTTTAATGTACTGCAGTAGAACCTCGATTATCCAAGGTAATTGGGACCGGACAGACCTCGGATTACTAAAAACTCGGATAATACGGTAGGCCGTGAGAAAACCAATGAGGTGCGAATTTCTGCGTCATTATAGGCTGATTTGGAGCCATACGTACTTCAAAATATATTTTATTTTACTTTAAATAGTATAGTTTTAAATAAACAAAGAAGGTTTGATAATGTACTCGCATGAAAGAAATTTAAGCTACTGTAATAAAAACCACAAAAATAATGCCTCTCAAATTTTTCCATGCTTGCTTTTTTTTCATTTATTTTCTAGCCTCTTCTTTATTTGAATACCGTTGAGATACCCACTTTTCAATTTTTGACTTATTTCGTCTCCAATCCCCGACAGTCACTTCCCCAGCACATAAATCACTCGCCACTTTTCTTATTGAATCACCTCCATCTAATCGTTTAAATGCTTCCCATTTTTACTTTCTCCACCCTATATGTAGTATATGGAGAAAGTATTGTTTTCGTAAAAATGTTCGAATTTGAATTTTCAGTTGAATTATCTGTGTTGGTGCTCCCAGAACCCCCAAAAATTGTTTAGTGCAATTATCTGTGTTGGTGCTCCCTGAACCCAAAAATACTTTTAGTGGAATTTTTTGTTTTGGTGCTTCCTGAACCCAAAAAAGTGTTTTTAGAGTGGTGTCAGTCTGTCTGTATGTATACACGACCAGAGAGGACACTTTTGGTCCGATTTTCATGAAATTTGGTATGTAGGTACTAAACCCTAATATCTCTAGGCGTTTTTTTCATTTTTTGGAATTTTCAATTTTTAAGGGTAATTTACCCATAAAAAACGACAAAAATGCAAATTTCTCAAAAACGGCTCTAACGATTTTGATCAAATTTTCAGTATTTATAGTGCTTAAGATGCCAAACAAAATGACACCACCCGCTTTTATCAAAACTTCGGCGTTTTATAATTATGGGGAAATGTTTAAAAATAAACAAGTTTGTGTTGTCAATCTAGCATCGCGGCAGCGGCCACACGGGGTAGCACCACGGTAGCAAGCACGGCCAGTAATTCAAAGGTCGCGCGATCGAATCCCGCCTGGGACAATAATTTTTTTATATGATTGACGTAGGTAGAATATTATTTTTTTGTTTTGTTCTAAAAAGTAATAAATAAAATGATTGAAAACAATATTATTTTGACTACAGTAAGTTGGGAGAAAGTTTGTGTCAGTTAACTGATACCGTTTATTTTCATTAATTTTCTAGCCTCTTCTTTATTTGAATACCGTTGAGATACCCATTTTTCAATTTTTGACCTATTTCGTCTCCAATAGGTCAGTCACTTCCCCAACACCTAAATCACTCGCCACTTTTCTTATTGAATCACCTCCATCTAGTCGTTTAAATGCTTCCCATTTTTTATTTAAAGATAAAACAATGCGCTTTCACTTTCCATTCATAATGACAATCTCATTCACCAAGTTTACCACCGACTCAGACTAAAAACAACAAAACAAAATACAGTAGCAGGGGGAAGAAATAACTCGTGGGGAAAGGATGGCGAGTCCTAAATACGATGCCGCAAGGAGGGGAGTGTAAACATGCCCAAGACACTTCGTCATTCACTGTATTACCCGTCCGTTAGGTCACCAACTATTGCGTTGGGTAAGGAGCGGAAATGTTTTTAGGATGTACAAGGCAAATTGCAGTTTTGTATTCTTTATATATATATAATAAAAGCCAAAACCCACTGACTCACTCATCACGATTTCTCAAAAACTACCGAACGGATTGGAATGAAATTTGGTATGTAGCTTCCTCTAGGGCCATAGGTGCTCACTAAGAAAGGGTTTGAA
>JAGFPH010004193.1:84314-105261 GCA_018207615.1 Philaenus spumarius
ACTAAGAAAGGGTTTGAAAAAATTCGAAATTTTAGGAGGGGTTTGGGGGGGATCAAAGTTACTAAAATCATAATTTCAGATCTTTTATTATTATGACAATAGTGTTTTTATTATTTAAGATCTATATATATAAAAGCCAAATACCACTCACTGACTGAACACTTAAAAAGAATACAATTACATTAACAAGACTGAAAATACCAACCACCACGGGCAAGGCCGTATGGTTCAGCTAGTGTTCAATATAACACAAAAGTTGTTATTATAAATTCACTTATTGAGAAATCCTCTCAAGCTGTGAATTCATTGAAATCAATTCAGTTTACATTTATTTGTAAGTTAACAGAATTGATTTTGACAGAAGTTTTTTTTTTTAATTAGCCTCGGTTAATATGGAAACTCGGATAATCAAGGTACTACTGCACAAGAAAAAAAAAAACATATACAATTAAAAACAACTTATTCTAGTGCCATTTTAAATATAAACTACAGTAGTTTTTTTTTTAAAGATTTTTCAATCATTTAGTATATTTATTGACATGAAATATTTATTATTTTATATTATTTAAAATATAGATTTTAAGTACTGATAATTTAAAAATGTATGTTTAAAACGTACCTAAAAGTAATATGTGTTCAATAGAAATCCCTGAAATAATGCGAGCAAAAATGATTGTTTTTCCATAAATTTTACTTTGTGAAAAATAAGGCTGATCTAAAATAGGCGAAAGTGTGATCTAATCTTAGTGAAGACTTTTATGAATGAGTACAGTATAGTAAGTAGAACGTAGGCTATGTGTCAGATGTTATGTGTGATACATTACTTATTATAGCGGTTGAATTATAAAGGACGTTTCAACCAAGGCGATGGCTTTGTATCTAACAACATATTGCAGCACCTGTTGCCGGGAAATATCTGTTGGCTGTCGTAGCATGCAGCATTTAACTGCGCCTCTTTCATACTCGCAGTTTAGATACTCGTCATCTAAGAACTAACCTCGAAATATGTTTACTAGATTTATTGCAATTGCTTTATTTGAAAACAGAAATATGCGTTGGGAAAAAATTTTTTTTTGCTGATCAAACAAATGAGAGAAAATATTCTTCCGTATGAATTATCACAGATGTTGTTTGGATGTACAGATTATAGCTGATCCTATAAGCAGTGAACATATGGTACACACAGAGTAATACTTCCTAAAAATAATTGCTAGATGTTTGATGGACGTAAAAAATATTTGGGTGTTTTGAAAATTATGTCTCTATAAACATACGGCTTAGAATGCTTAGTTTATTTGAATCCGTAATTTTTTAAACAAAAAAAATCACATCTTTGATGGGTAATTACAATTACTTCAAATTTCAATTATTTACTTTAATCTCGGAAGAAAAAGCTGTCAGGCGGTAATTTTTTGACTTGATTTTGCAACTGTTGACCTGTTATAATTATTCAGCTGTGGAACTATACAAAAAGGTATGCCTTAATGCAAAAAGTACAGAAAAATACATGTTGCTTTTGTTTAAAACCCAGCATAGGAACCAACAATCGGCGAATGTCTTGCATTATGTGGTGTACTGTTGCCTAAACCTGTTGCCTTGGTCTAAACTTACCCTTAAAAATTGTAGTGGTTTCTTTAAATTTATAAATTATAAAAACGCAATGTTTCTTTATAATCTCTTCTTAACATTCTAAAGACTTTCGTACTAGAAAATGACAGACAGACAGATATTTGATTAATAAAATAGTCTTCTGTTAGCGTTAAAACTGTTTACTGTCCAATTTTCTAAAAAAAAAAAAAAACAGTTCTTAACTGTTTGTGTGTTGTAACTGCTTCATCATCTTGGGAAAACAAAATAATTTCATATATTTTTATGCTAGTTTTCTTCCTTGTAATCTGATGCTTGTCCGTAAATAATGAACAAAACAAAATTAGCGAATTGAATTTTCTTGTTGCTATTTGAGAGGATTTATTTGCGTTTTAGTGGAATTTTGTGTTCAATTCGAACATTTTTTCAATTAATGTGGAACTGTCTGCTTTTAAAATTTGTAATTCTTCTAAAATATTCACTGTTAGCCATGTAGAGAACATTAAAGTAATTTGCCCGCAAAATAAAGTATTTACCCAATTTTTATGAAACATTTCCGTCTAGGTAACATGGGTTATGTTTCATCATATTTTTTTTCAAAATATGGCAGAACAGTAATTGAAAAAATGAATACACTATTTTGGTGTTTTCTGCCTTTTGTGGGCTAAATTGTTAAAAATAAACGAAAACAATTAACTTAAGAAATGTAGATGAGAATATACTATACAGCATTTTCTGTTTCTCTTGGTTTTCTTATATCACTAGAGATCTCCTCTTTCTACTCAGGCCTTCCTCATCTACACAGGGAAGCAAATGCAAACAGATTATTGTAGACTCCGATAGTTTCACAGAAATGACAGCTGATTAGGACAGAGGCACTTGGATCAGGATTAGGGTAATGGTACAGTAGGCCAGAGTTTTTGTGCGAAAACAGAATTTTTTATATTAAAGAGACATAATAAATCATTTTTTTTAATCTTTATTGTGTACGCTGGCTAAAATATGCAAAAAATACTCTAAGACACATAAAAATAATATGTTGGAAGTAAAACAATTTGAAAGAAGTCTGCATAGCATACATGTTTATCTATTATGGTTTCCTTACAATAACAATTTTCATCTTATGTCGGGAACATCAGTGGAGTACTGCCCTGTATTTACAATTATAGGAATAGTTTGTAGTATAGTGGAACACCGATTATTTTGATTAATTCAGGGCTTTTCATTCTAGATAATTCAGGTAGTTGGAAATATTGGTAAATAAATGCAATCATATTTGAAACTTATAAATTATTTATTTAATTGCTTCATGCAAAGAGTTTAATGAGGACTAATCTTATCTTTCCAAGAGCTAACTATAATTTATACTCTTCAATGCTAGGCATTTTTAAGGCAACGTGCATGTATATTTAAAAAAAAAACAATTCTTACTAAAAAGTAAAAATAGACTAATTATATTTCATTATAATCAGAAAACATGTATTTTGTATGTAATTTTAATATAATTGTCTTAGATTTAATCCTAGATTTTCACAGCTGTTTGTTTTGCACTTTTTTTTAAAATTAAAAATTAATTTTTCAGATATCCACCCACTAAAAATAATTTCAAAATGTCGCTGTATAGATTCGAAGATGTAAAAAAGTTGGGTAATTTCAAGCTGAACAAAAAAAAATGTAAAACTGTAACACTTTACTCTTCCAAACAAATTATTGTGGTTCATTGCAAGAAGCGAAAACGTCTAGCGTCTAGCACAGATACAAATGTGTGGAACAATAAAACAGCTGACTTTACAATGCTACCAAGATTTCATTTTTAAAATATCGTTTTTAAACTTTATACTATACTCTAGTAATCGATATCTGACAAAACCATATAAGGAACTCACATTGAATGAAAAATTACGATTTGAGACCCGTTTAGAAAAACCTTTGTAGAAAAGTTGCTAAAGCGATTTTAGCCCTATAGACTGATTTATAATCATCACAATTGTGTAGCGTTTCGAGAGTTAATATAGTAAAAGAGAGGTGGTAAGTATCCGTCCCCTGCCTGTCATTCGTCGTACACAATAAAAAGTTACAAGTTAAAATTCAACACTCTGGCTAATAATTGACAATCCAAATAATGATGGATCTGTTACTTAACGTTACACTATACAGTTGCTTATATATCCATACTGTGACCTCTTAGACCGAATTCAAAACTACTAAAATCATAAACCGTCAGTCAGTGTAGGGAATGAACAATTTCAATTTTCTTACAACCGAAATAGATGAAGTCTGGGAACGAATTACACATTTTGCCTATGTATTCCCATGTTCGAACATTTTTCAAACGTAAATTTCACCTACGTCCTTAAAACGACTGGCCTACACTTTCAATGCTGTATAGTTAGGTGCCTTAATAGTCCACTCATTCTGTCCCTATGAAAGTAAACTATTTTGTAAAGCTTTTAAATGTTCATTGTTAATCGGTAAATGTATATATTGTTGACGAGGTGTCTAAAGTTTAAAATAAGTGAATATCTAGTTTATATATAAAAAGTATGTCTTATAGTTTTGTGTAAGTTAATATAATTTGTTAAATGTAATTGATCAATAAAAATAATGTATGTTATTAAATAAATAAAGTGTTATTATCGTATAAGTAATCGAAAAGAGAAAAATGTATTTTGATCTGTTTCTTTACTTTATTTTTGTTATAAATAATAATAGGACTAGTTTTTAAATTAAAAACTTTTTGTTTCTAAACGAAAAATAACAGCTATTGTTCTGGATGATTGGTTGGACTTCATCACTAGATTAAAGAAAGAAATGTGTGATAAATGTTTGCGTACAACTTTTACTATTGTTTGAAGGTATTTGGTAGAACTCCATTTTAATGAAAACATAACAAGCAATATTTATTATACTTATTATGAATAGTTAATTAGCTTAAAAATAATCCCCAGTTAAAAGGGTGTGGATGTGCGTAGGAAAACTTTGTTGATAGGGCGGAGAAAGGTTGAAGCAGTGGGGAATTTGTTAGATTGTTGACGACGAGGAGGGAATCTTTACAAAACAATTTCTTAATTTCTAGCTAGTTTCTCTTTAGATTTTTCTTCATTAGAAGGATAAATTGGATAACTTACGTAAATGTATTGGCGCAAGTTTACTATTCGACCTTAAGGTAACCTATGGAAACAGAAATGCGAGAATAGTAAAAAAAAAACCTAAACGGTTCTAACCTATAGTATTTAGTCGCAGTATGTTTACCTGTATTCAACATTTAACAGTAGAATGTAAAACAACGTCATTGTCTGCAAAAATATTAGGCTAGGGTCAAATAGTAAACTTATGCCAATGTATTAAACCATGTTCGTCAAGGATCAAAATATTTTTGTACAATTTAATTAAATATTTCGTGTTATGTTTTCATTAATACATCCCTTGTATTACTTCTTTATTGAACTTCCTGAATGTATTATTTTATTATTATAAAAATATGCTCAATTTACGATATGTACGAATTTATTATAAATAAAATACTAATGTATTATGTTCGTTAAAATTTCTCATTTTTATTGTACTTTAAGTATATTGTTTTGTTCTTGTTCAGATTTTGTAAAATGTGTTTTGTTATTTGTATTAGCTTTGTATGTTTAGGTTTGGTATTGTTATGTAATTAAATTTGTAATACAAAAAAATTTTATCCACAATGCTATTTGTTATTATATCCAAAGTGTCCTAAATGTTGAGGGACTTTTTTACCATCTTGTACCATTACAATAGCACTAAGCCATTGCTTGGATCTACTTTGTAGCACATACCTCTTTTTTGAATCATTAAATACCCATGCGTCCAGAGGAAACACTTTAGCATCTAGATCCTGTGCTGGATTTTTCTGTTGGGGTTTCGCTCTTGACCTTTAAACATCCGACTACGCACAAGGCTTGATGTATCTTGACTAAGATTCAATTGCTTCTTCTGTCTTTTCCATCTTAGCAAAGATACCGTTGAGATCTTCACTGTATAACCTTGGCAAGGAACCTCTAAGTGTATCAGCCGGAGCGTGTAACATGTTTGCAAAATACGAAAAAACGAAAATATTTCGATCACGCAGCTCAACCAATGACGTAAGTTTGGCGAATTTCCAAAATGTAATTTATATGTTTTAGGGTTTCAACCAACAGTTTGGGAAATTGGTCTAATTACGAAGGCGCCTGTGTGTACCCTACGAAATATATTAGTAGAATTAGTTTCCACCTAAGCCTCCAGCTTCGACTCATGCACAGCTTTGTTCCACTCGAAGAGGAAAAACTCACTTTGCGAGTTTTTACCTCAGGGTTGTGGTCTCAAGCAATAGACTGCTTCGCTTCGCTTGAAAAAATAAAGATTTTACGAAAAAATGTTAGGCTACAAAAAATGTAGACAATTTAAAGAAAAATCCAAAGGTGTATAACGTTTTATCATTCAGTCAAGGATAACTAACATAATGGTACATACACATACTCAGTGGAGCCAGGTTGTACGCTGGTAGCCGGGATGGTAGCTTACTTGCTTACTAGAAGAGTACCTGGCCGGAATGAGTTGGACGCTCTATGTTTCCTTGCTTGTTGCTTGTTGTCATTCAATATGGAAGGACTGATGAGGTATTCACTGGACAGATCACAATTCTACAACTTAAAATTTCAGCAACACCAGAGTTTATCATAAATATACCAAATAGTTGTGTAGGGGCCTATTACACTGTACAAACTCTTTGACAAAGATCTTTGATGAAAAGAGCTGTAAACTTTTACAAAAGTTGAATGAATAGTGTATGCACTTCAAACAACCTTTGACAAACTTGAAATTTAAAAAAATTTGGCCATTAAAGTGTTATATTTCTTTATCAAAGTGCATTTATAAAATAACTTTATCAAAGAAATTTGATAGTGTTTTATAATAGGCCCTGAATAGTATTTTTTTAAAACCGTGGTTTTCAAGAAAAGCCTAACAGCTTTATTATTAGCATTATTAGCTTTATATAATGATAATATTTTGTAGAAACAAAAGTTACAACACACGCTTGCAGCAGCCAACTGTTGACAGTGGTAGACAGGACTGGCGTAATGGTGACTGCAAACTGCGCAGGCACTAACTGCTCTACATAGCTTTGATCTATGTAAACAATCGGGGTAGCGATTACATTTCCACCCATCTAGGCTCAATGCGCCCATCGAGGTAACCAGCCAGACTCCACTGTGCATGGGTACTTTGTCAACTGTGAGAGAATTGTTACATAGCAGTAAGCTACCATCCTGGATGCCAGTGTACATCCCGGCTCCACCGTGTATTCACCCTAATGCAATAATTGATGAAGAAAATTATAATATATTGGAACAATTAATTTAAAATTCAAAAGTAAGGTACAGTATAACAAAGCTAGTTTTCTCTTGTGATATAAAATTTATCTAATTTTACATTTAAATTATTATTATAATCCTCTGTTTATTTAGACTCTTGAATTTCTTCAATACTCACAGAAAACGAAGTTTGGTAGAATGGTTGCGAGAAACCCTATATTTAAAGGTAAAAAAAGGTCAGCCAGGTACACATAATTTTGATCTTAAAAATCATTATTTGATTTGGATTTAAAGGTCGATCTGAAGATTTGCCTTTTTAATGGTAGGTTATTGTCTATTTTGTTAGAAATTATGAACTCGGCAACTATTACCATAAGCCGTCATTGGTTAGTTAACTGCATGGTCAGAGATGGGCGTGGCCCCCCCAGGGAGAGAAAATATGTTAATAATTATGGTCGGCCATTTTTCTTTTAAGAGAATCATTTAAAAGTCAGTATTGCTTAGAAGTGGTTTAGCACTAGAATAAGGTGCTGCCGTTTGAAATGGTTTGTACCGTTTCATTTTACATATTTTACAAGCTGCTGGATCACTACTTGGTGCAACCTCAAGGCACGGTATAGCTTTGTGTATTCATTGACGGTGTAAAGGAACAGACTCAATGCTGTGTGGGTTAATATTTCACATGAACAGCCAATTAGGTTTTCCAAATTTTAAAAGTTTTCTGAAGGAGGTTAAAAATATTCCTGGACCCATTTTGCCAGAGGGAAGTGTAATCCTTAATCCCCATGTAGCCCCCGGTCTAGCCCCTTAGAAAATATCATATGGACACCCATGAAAAGTAAGGAACTATTCATCCATAAAAAAAACTCATTTAATGCAACCAAGATTGTTTTTTTTTAAGATAAATGTATGCATACATATTTTGATATACATTTTACAATTTCTAAAGTTACAAATTAAAATTAAATTTTTTCTGTGTGAGATAAAAGTTGTGCAACTTTGGATACTGTAGCCCAATAATAATTGCATAACTTAGTAATCTGTATAAATAAAAGAAGACCTGACTGATTCATAATTTTAACGATCAGCCAAAACTTTGAAGGCTAGAGACTTAACACTTTCAGGGTACCTTCATACAACTACCTATGTAAGAAAGGATTTTGCAAAATATTCATTTTAATTGTTGAAAATAGTCAAAATAACGGGGTTCACTATACTCTATATCAGATAAAAAAGCTGATTTGAATCAAAAGCTTAGCAACACAATTCTAAGTGTGATGGCCAACACCTGTTGAATGTATTTGTATTCATTATCTCAGCAGTCAACTTAGCAAATTTATAATAAGTTAATTAGTTTCACAACCAACAAATTTTTTAGGTTTGATTAGTAAAATGAAAACAAACAAAATAAAAAAACTTACTGCATTATATAAGTCAAACATCTGTTGTTACATATTATGAAGAAAACACCTAGTTTCGATCAAAAGTGTAAAACAATTTTAGGTTAGGCCTATACTGAACCAACACACATTTTCTTGAAAGGGTTTAGGCTACATTTTTATTACCATAACAACCAACTTGGCAGATACTCAGGTAATTATTCTTCACAACCAACAGTTTTTTTTAGGTTAGGTAATAGCAAACGCAAACAACGAAAAAGGCTTACTGCATTATAATTCAAACACCTATCCCTATTCAAATTAATTAATTGAGGACATTGCCGGAAAACAGGCGTATAAGCCCATACGCCCTTTTTCCGGCAATTGCGTTTTTAGATCCGCCATATTGTTCTGAATATGCCCACCAAATTTTATGTGGATAGGGTAATTTCCTGCTCCGTAAGGGATTTTTTTGTGGAGGCATGTTAGGTTGGCAGCTCTTTCTCTTTTCTCTCAGCAGTCACATGTTAGAACTTTACAACAAGCTGTGTAGGTTATGTTTTGTGATTATATCTTTTGATTATTATTGTAATATAAGTAAAGTTTTTATTTGAAAATGGATGTAAGTGGTGGCAATATTTCTGCTAAACGTAAGAGACGTAAATTATACAACAATAATACCAATTTAAAACGGGAGACTGCAAAAGTTAACAGGGCTGAGGGTGAGGCCTATGTTAATAGCTCTGGTAGAGTTATTGGTGGTAAGGCATTCACAAGTGTTACTGAATGTTGCAAAGAAATGTGTTTTCATAATATTGGGAGGAGCAAACAAGAAGAGCTCTTCAATATTTTCTACTGTGGCCAAGATAAAGGTATGCAAGATTCTTATATTTCAAAATGTATGTCCGCTGAATCTTCAAAGTCGTTGAAACTGGATCCTAATAAATCTAGATTAAATGTTTGGTCTTATAAGTTACAATATGAAGGAGTAGAAATAAAAACATGTGAAATGTTTCTTCGTAAATTATTTCAAGTTTCTGAAAAGAGAATAAGGGTTATTCAATCAAAAATCTTAAATAATGAGGATTTTAGAGAAAGAAGGGGTAGTCATGACAACAGACCCCATAAACTAAAACCAAATGTGATGGAACTCATGAAACGCCATTTGGATTCCATACCTCATGATGAAGGTCATTATTGTGCTCACAAATCTTCTTTAAAATATTTTGACAATCAAGATTTAACCATTAAAAAAATTTACTTTCTCTTCAAAGAATTTTACAAGTCCCTCACTAATGAAGAACTAAAAATGGGGTATCCACACTATTTCAAAAAGTTTAAATCTTTTTACTATTCTATTAAGTGCCCTAAAACTGATGTTTGTGACTTTTGTACAAGCCACAAGGAAAAACTTGCTAGAGACCCCCTTGACTCATGTAGAGTAGCATATGACATTCATGTTAGAAAATATAAGAAAAGACAACAGTTGAAGGATGAATATTTAAGCAAAGCTAAAACAGACCCATCTTATCTAGTCTTAGAATTTGATTATGCGCAAAACTACCCAGTTCCCCGCCTCAACGTAAACAGCCAATTTTATAAAAGATTATTGTGGTTGTATGCTTTTAATGTCCATGTTTTCAATGACAACGAGTCATTTTTCTATTGTTTTATGGAAACCCAAAGTGCCAAAAACTCTAACAGTGTTGCCTCGTTTCTGTATGATTGCCTCTTGAAAAATATGAAGAAGTATCCTCAGGTGAAAAATATAGTTTTACTATCTGACTCAGCTGGAGGGCAAAACCGAAATCTTACCATTACCAAGTTTTTTAATTGGTTCAGTAAAGTATATGACGTAGAGGTCATTCAGCTATTTCCTGTACGAGGCCATTCCTTCACACAATGTGATAGAAATTTTGGATTGGTAAGGAAGTTTGTAAAAAATAAGGAGGTTATGGGAACAGCCAAGCCTTGGATGGAAGCTATTGTGCAAGCAAGAAAAATCCCTAGTCCCTTCCAGCTCATAATGGATAGGGAACTTATACACGAGTAGGACAAAGCCCTTGAACCTTTCTTCACTGATATTAGGAAATCAGCAAAAAAACAACAGTTTTCTATTATGAAATTTGTGATGTTAAAATATAAAACCGATGGAACTGTTTTAGCATCAAACAACTTTGTGCCAATTTTCAAACCGTTTAAACTGTTAACCACAAGTGATAAGGAAATTTTAAAATGTGTAAATCCTGGCACCGTTCCATTTCCAGAAGTGTCTGAAGCAAAAATAAACGACGTCAAAAGTTTGTTGAAATACCTGCCTAAAGATGACGAGGAGTGGATTGAGAGACTTATTAATGAAAAAAATGCTTAATATGTCAATGTGGTACTATACTATGTGTTTGCAAAGACTTAAAATAAACTTTTACAGTTATAATGATATAACTGAGTTTATAATGCTTTCTTGTAAAAGATGTATCCAGTACTATTAATAACAAGTAGTTTAAAACTAACTACTAAAAATTAAATTACTAACTATTAAACATAGTTTTTTATTTTCCGTGTATTCTGTTTTGGTAAAACATTAGGGTACAACTTATATAGAAAACGTGTTACATTTATAAGAAATTACAGTTAAAGCCACTAGTAAAATATAACTTAGAATACAATGATTAGTACTCGTGTTTTAATAAAATATTTTATGGTAGGGCCTAATACTACTTAGCGATTGCCAGAAAAAGGGCGTATGACACATTTTTTTATTTTGTTTTTCACAAATAAGTTATTGCTAATTATATATAAACTTATAGTTATTTTTTCTGTTAAAGAAATAATTTTCATGGAATAATATTTTTTAAGACAAGTAAAATGTATGCCAACAATCTGAAACATAACGAAAACTTTAAAAGCTATTTTCTCAAAACACAGTTTTTAGACATACGCCCTTTTTCCGGCAATGTCCTCAATTATGCTATTCTTTAATAGCAGGTTTTCTGATCAGTTTGAAATACTGCTTAACCGAACCACCGTTTGGTCATATTTTATAACTTGAAAATTGCAACTATTCTATATAAAAAACAAAACATCTGTGATCTAATCAATAGTCTTTCTCATGAAAATATCGTAGTATACAATAATCTGTTTGCATTTTCTTCGCCGTAATTGTTTTTGACCAAACTTTTAAGGTTAAAAATTAGCTTTGTCGTGAGTCGTCGCGGGGGTTGGTGAACGAAGCGAGCAGGGGTCGAAGTCCTCTAGGTTGTTGTAGGCCTAAATGTTCAGATTGTCTGTAATTTGTAGCTTCGCTATATCAATTTGTTTTTCGTAAATCACAGGGAGCAGCACCTTACGAACAAATTAATCAACATTTTGTGTTCAGTGATAATTTTAAAATACCGTACTGAAAAAAATATTAATAGTTTTTAATTTGAATGTAGGTAGCAGCACCTTCCGGACTATTGTAAATTGACGATAAATAGTTTAAACAAAATTTAAAACAGGTGGCAGCACCTTACGGATACAATTAATAAAAAATACTAGTTAATAATTTGAGTGTAGCATCTCCAGAGTACTAAACTGTAAAATGTCGACTAATAGTTTTGAATTTTAACGTGCAGGTAGCAGCACCTTACGGATAGAAAGGTTTGTTTATAAAGATGACATTATCTCTAAATTTAGTGCATGTTTACTATTCTGTTTTTGAGTGATTTTTAACAGTGAGACAGGACAAATTTATTGCTTCCTAAAAAAAGTGTGCCGCCTCACTGAGGAATTCTAGGTGACTAATTTTTGCTGGTTTATTTTACAATATTCCTGCCAAATGTTGGAATCATGTTGACATTGTTAGTCAAAAGTTTCGCATCAGTCTCGTAATGTGCTACTACCTAGGTACTTTTAAAAGTACTATTCCAAAATAGTTTTTTTACTAGAATGCGCTGTAGGTCAAATTTTGAAACTAAATAAAGTTAAAAGCGTCTGATCAGTCCTGTCATCTGGGGACTTATAAATGTATTAAAGCAAATATTTTTGTAACTAGAATGCGCTGTTAAATCAAATATTGAATCTCAATAATGGAGTAATATGTTTCAGACCAGTTCCGTTACGTGCTGCATTCTTTATCCTTTTAGTTGAACTTTATATTGCCCATTGACAGAAGTTGTCATTTTAGATTTATAAATTAGTTTATTACTTTCTCACTATACTGTTGTAGTATAAAGAAAGTATAGTGATCGCAAACAAAATCGATGTTGAGATTTTTGTGGAATTATCCGTTTTGGGACCAAAGAGTTAAAAAAAGTGGTTTTTACAAAATGTCTGTATGTCTGTACGTACAAAGCTAGAGAGAAAATTATTCTATTGATTTCGAACAAATTTACACCAAACATGTCAATTAGGCCTGTATAGATGCACGAAAAAAGGTTTTGAAAAACAACCCCCTTTTTGGCCAAAATACCCCCAAAAAACAGTTATTATTTTTTTATAAAAAAAAACGGCTGTAACGATTTTGATCAAATTTGGCTTGTTTGTAGCCCTTAATGTACCCTACCATATGCAAAAAACCGCATCTTCCTAAAAATTCTCGTTTAGCTAATAATAATAATAACTGATTTAGGGGTTTTTTGGCCGAAAAGGGGGTTGTTTTTCAAAAAATTTCAACACCCTTTTTCGTGCATCTATACAGGCCTAATTGATGTGTTTCGTGCAAATTTGTTCGAAATCGATCGAATAGTTTTCTCTCTAGCTAATAATAATACTATTTATTAGTTAATCTCCTACAACTATGAAGTCACAGTGAATCTGTTTAATAATTTAAATATGTTTGTGAGAAAGTATGTGCCAGTTCCTGGACCATTTATTTTATGTTGTATTTTCTAAAATAACTAAATAACGTTTGAAATTACTTTTTGTTTCTGTGAAGTTGTTTCATATAAACAAAATAGGCCTACATAGATTGAATTTACTGGCTATCAAGTACATTACATACAGTTGTATTCTTTTCTGTCTTCATACCGTTTTGTTTTTATAGGTTAATGCCCACTTTTATTTTTTACAACCTAATTTTGTTTTGAAATATTTTGTTAGACATTACATTTAAAATAGTAAGATATTTTCTATTATTGTAGTTTATGAATTAAATAAACTAATTAATATTGATCCTAAGTATGTTTTCCGAGATATAAGCTAGATAAAATAGGCGTTTTGTGCAATTTGTAAAATTGTAATGTAGGCCTACCCCCTTGTAACATTTTAAGGCAAGAAAATCTTAATTTTTGATTTGCATACGATTAATCACATGAAAAGAAGTAGGATGGTGAGTTGAATTAATATGAACTATATTTTTTTTTTAAATATTTACAAGTTTTCATAAATTCTTTTAATATATAGATTACACTTAGAGTTATGGACATTTAAATAAAACTGGTACTTATTAATGTAGGATATTTCAAAACTAACTCAAGGACTATAAAAAAGAAAGGAATTAAATAATTTGATGATTACAGATAAAGTCTATATTTTAATGGGACACTTTCAATATTGCAATATCTCATATAGTTTTCGAAAAACTAAATATATAAAAGCAGAGATTTAAAAAAAAAATAATTTGGAAGAAATATTTTTCTGATATGGATATTGAAATATACATAACTTCATGGAGAACAGAGCATTGCATTTAGTTTTTGAATAATGTTATCACTTTTCGAATTATTCAGCTTTGTGTGATTTAGAAAATGATAACAGGTACAAATAATAATATTTAAATTTAATTGATGTGTACATCGAGAGATGTAGATGAAAATGGAATATTTATTGACAAATGTTTTCAGTAATCTTTAACTGTTTAGAAAATCGTGTTTTGAGGATTTCCAGGTTTTCAGGTTGCAAGCTTTTTTCCACGAAAGTTTCTCACTTTTAAAGACTAGAGTCCACACTTTCACTAACTTTTTTTCATTAAGATATCCAGGAAGATAATTATCTTTGGAAATACACAGCCAGTAAAAACTGTTGATTCAAAGAAAAGAAATAACTTATTCTATTTATTAAATAAGATAAGTCATTTTTATGGAATCAATAAATTTAGGAAAATAACTGAAAAGTTGTAGGTTTATAGAGTTTTCCATATCTCCAGCTTATTAATCCAAAAGTAGCTTGACTTCTTTGTGTGGCATGTCTTTAAATACTTGCTGATAGGAATAATAAAGCCTGCCCGGATTTTCCATAATGGTAGCCTTAGCCATGGTCTAAACTTGAAAGGTCGCAGATCGTGAAACGAGAAAGTATTTTGATTTTTTATTAAATAAAATATGATTCTAACTTTTTGATGAATTTATGTATGGGGAACAAGGGGGGGATTTGTTGATATTGTGGAGCGGTGAATCGGATTCACAATAGAAAAGAAAAGGGAGAAGGAGTTAAGGCCTATAGAAGATAGCAAGGAGAAGGCGCTTCGAAAAACTTTGGCCTAGGGCGTAACAAAACGTAAATGCAGCCCTGTTGACAAACACGTCATTAATGGTTTAAACAAATAAAGGTAGGAAGTAGGAAAGTTCCACTGAGCGAAGCTTTTGATCATGCAAAACCTATAGAAAATTATTTTACAGCTAGCAGTGGTTGGAAAGGATCAATGAAAGCAACACAATTTCTTAAAAAACAAAACA
Organism: Philaenus spumarius; assembly: GCA_018207615.1. Taxonomy (NCBI): domain Eukaryota; kingdom Metazoa; phylum Arthropoda; class Insecta; order Hemiptera; family Aphrophoridae; genus Philaenus; species Philaenus spumarius. The sequence goes on from JAGFPH010004193.1 coordinate 99,258, forward strand.
AAAACATCTGTGGAAAAAGTGGACGAACGAGCAACTGACGACTGCTAAAGACATTTTTTTTAAATTTTTTTTCATAATTGTTGGTTTCCAAGTCACTTTGGATAATATAGAAGATAATTTATTAATAAATATTACCTTGTTAAATTTGTCCGTCTTTTGACTTCTGAAGAATGATTAATAATCTTAATACGACGCGTTTCGGGAACGCATTCCCATTGTCAAGCACACATAAAACACTAAAAACACACTTCATAAAAAACACAAACACACATAATTTTTATAAAACGTTTAAAAACACATTTAAACATAAATGCCGAATAATAATTTATTCCTACGATGTACATCGTTGAGCGGCCACTGCTGTACTAACAGAATTTATGGAATATCAATATTTATTTAGCCTAAGGACCGGTTTTCTTGAGATAGCCGAGGGCTGTGTCATGTAGATCATTACTCTTGAATGACAGCTGATCGTTTAAGACATTGGCGGGATTTTTGTTTAATTCTTTGTATATTTCGAATTCTTCCATTGCGTCCAAAAAAGTCTTCCCTTATTGCAAAAATGGAATGGGGTCAAATTTGTGTTAAAATCAGTGTATGAATGGTTTGAGTCAATTAAATTGAATTTATTTTGCGCATGTCGTTGTGTGGCAAATGTTCTTTAAACCGTTCTTTGAAAGCTCTGCCCGTCTGACCAACATAGAAACTGTCACAATCATCACATTCAATTCTATAAACACCCGATTTCTTTTCCGTCGGGATCAAACGTTTTGGTCGTAATAACTTTTGCACGTTATTATTGGTGCGAAAAGTAACGTTGATGTCATGTTTTGCAAACGTGTTTTTTAGCATTTATGTGGAACGACGTTTGAATATTCGACTGAAACAAATTTCCTATTGTTTACTTTTAGTGCGTTTGCGGTTTGATGGGGTTTTGTTTGTTTGAAATATGTTTACGTAGCAATTTATCGATCATTACGTCATGATAACCATTTGCATGTGCTATGTATTTGATGGTTTCAAGTTCGTCACGGAAGTGCTGTTGGTTCATTGGTATTGTTAAAAGACAAGCTATTGTAAGCTGCCATTTTATGGGATATCGGGTGGTGTGAGTGCGCATGTATGGTTGTGTCGGTAGTGGTGGGCTTTCGGAAGATTTTGTACTTGAGCCTATCTGACACTTTGGCTATAGTTAAATCAAGAAAATTTATGCTGTTGTCTAATTCAGTCTCGATTGTGAATTGGATCTTCGGGTTGATCCTATTGAGGTACAGTTTAAGTATTTCCGCCTGACGTAATGTTCCATCGAACACAAGAAACGTGTCGTCAACATATAGTGTGTAAAAAATAATTTTCGCACTATGTGGATTGAGTCCAGACATTATAAATTCATTTTCGAAGTGGTTTAAATAAATGTCAGCCAGAAGCCCGGATAAGTTATTCGTAATTTATGTTTAAATGTGTTTTTAAACGTTTTATAAAAGTGTTGTGTGTTTGTGTTTTTTATAAAGTGTGTTTTTAGTGTTTATGTGTGCTTGACAATGGGAATGCGTTCCCGAAACGCGTCGTATTAAGATTACTTAATCATTCTTCAGAAGTCACAAGACGGACAAATTTAACAAGGTAATATTTATTAATATATTATCTTCTATATTACATTTTTATTGTTCCCCGCACGGGGGGTGCAGACTAGCTGCACCTACTAAGAGGGGTTTGGCGTCCCTTGCGGTACCCGAGTCAAACAACGCCCAACACATTCAACACAAAACAATACATCCACCCAATTACATACACACATACATCAAACAATACATATATTCCTATTCTCACCTTCTTTTAGGATTTTGACTGTGCAGAGCCATTGCGCGTTGGGAGTGCTGAACCTGCCAGAGTCTTGACAACCTCTGGTTTGGTAAGGCTGATGTGAGCTTGCTCTGCCGAGACGTATGCGTGGTTTCTGTTCTGGGGCCAGCCACTTTGGTTCTTGGTCAGGAAGTGTTCTTCCTCACAGTAGTTTCAGGTTCCAGACTGATGTCCATCCAGACTGGCAAAAGAGTGCTCGGGATCCTCACGGAACTGGGGGTTCGGAAGTGATCGCAATGTGATCTGATGGGCACGCCCTTACCGAGTTCGCCCGATTCCGCCTAACACTATGCGCTGGAAAAAAACACCCATGGTAAACAAAACCGTCAAAGATTTAGGAACAAAGAGACTTCATTCAGATTCGTCTGATGAGTCTGTAAACAAAGAACTGTTTAAAAAGACAAAGGAGAGGGCTGCTCAACAACCATCTGAGTTGCCAGCTCCCAAATGTTTAGTTTTTTCGAACGCGGAAAAGGATTCTGATTTATCAAAGGTATCACCCTTTGTAATCAACAAAGCAATTACTGGAACAGCGGGCCCTGTACTTTCCATTAGGAAATTACAGAATGGCACCATTTTAGTGGAAACTAACAGCGAGAAACAAAGTTTGTCGTTGTTAAAGATGACTTCTTTCTATGACAAAGTCAAGGTATCTGTGGAACCTCACAGATCCTTGAATTATTCAAGAGGTGTCATCACCTGTAGAGACTTGATCCCCATTAGTTTGGAGGAATTAAAAAGCGAATTAGCTAACCAGTCGATCGTTGATGTCACTCGCATAATGCGCAATGAAAATGGAGAGAAAAAAGCCACTGCTTCTTTGATTCTTACATTTGGCACACCCACACTGCCAGAGCATATCTACGCTGGTTTTTACCGTCTTTTTGTCAGACCTTACGTCCCAAAACCTCGACGTTGTTTTAAGTGTCAAGGGTTTGGACACGTGAGTTCCAATGCGGCAAAAAAGGTCATAATAGTGAGGGCTGCAATGATGACGCCAAGTGTCCCAACTGTGGCGGCGATCATCCTGCACGGTCCTTTAACTGTGAAAAGTTTAAAGAAGAAAAAGCAGTCCTTACTATTATGGCTAAGAAAAAATATCATTTAACGCCACCAAAAAATTATATAAAACCTCTAGGCCTACTCTGGAAGGCAAATCATTTGCTGCAGTGGCTTCAAACAAGAGCAGCACTCCATGCGCAAGTTGTGGAGAATTGGCTAAGACTGTCAAAATCGTAACTGACCAAGTTGCTCAGCTAGTCGCTCTATTCTCTAAAGTGTCTAATTTCGCTCCCGCTTCTGCTTTAGTTGATTCAAATTCCGTTCTTCCGTCCTCTAGTTTCTCAGTATCACAAGCAGAAATATAACCATCTATCCCTGCTCTTGATCTGAGAATAAAGACTCAGGAAAAAACCATTATACAAAAGAAAATTACTCCAGTATCTGGGGTAAAGCAATTTAAAAAAAAATCATATAGTCCTTCTGTAGTAACAGGAAGAAGTTCTGGACCCGTTCCAGGAAAGAAACCAGTTGCTATCATAAGAAAAATGGCCAATGTCAAAAGTAGTAAAAAAGAGAAAAAAGGAGGTTCCACTACAAATCTTCCTAAAAACCCGGATCCTTGCCCTTCTCCACCCTCAACATCTTCCAAGACGTGTGAGGGTAATATGGAAGTGGACAAGGACACACAACCTAAAAACCATTCTGTCACTACAGGACAGGAAAATGAAAAGGTTGAAAAGGGACCATGTCCCTTCTAATATTTATTTATTTAATTTGAATGAATATCTATATTTATTTCAATTTATAATGTGAACTGCTGAAATACATTTATTCATTAATTATCTATGTCCACGATCCCAAATATGAATGTGGTTCAGTAGAATTTAAATGGTGTTAGAAGTCACATGGAAGATCTGAAAGTTCTTGTGCGAGACACGTCTCCTCTATTCGTTTGTCTCCAGGAGACACATCTCCATAATACGCATTCGTTACATTTAAGAGGGTATTCCGTCTTCAGGTCAGATTTTGTTACAGAGGAGAGAGCAAGAGATGGTTTAGCCATACTTGCTCACAACTCTGTGGGTGGTGTTTCCGTAAATCTGAATACACCATTACAAGCAGTAGCAATTCGAGTCGCTGTTCCCATAAAACTAACGATATGCAGCCTATACCTGCCACCAAGTTATACCGTCCAACCAAACGACTTGATAGATTTAATATATCAATTACCTGCTCCGATTCTGTTGCTTGGTGATTTCAATGCACATCACTATTCGTGGGGATCCTCAACCTGCAGCTCAAGCGGTATCCGCGTAGAGAGGATACGATCCGATTTAGATTTGTTTTTACTTAATGATGGATCGTTAACACACTTAGCAGCTTCGACAGGAGGTTGGACGGTCGTAGACTTGTCATTTTGTAGTCCTTCGCTAGCTACAAGATTTGAGTGGACAGTGATGTCAGAATTGTATGGCAGCGACCATGCCCCTATAAAAATTTCCTTGAACGACTCCTCTTTTCTGAACAACCGAACACCTCGATGGATAATAAACAAAGCCTTATGGAATGATTTTACAAATCAATTTGCATTACCAGAATATAATCAACATATTTCTATAAATGAAACAGTTGATATGTTTACAGATTCCATTATTTCAGCAGCAGAAAATAACATTCCAAAAACTTCAACACGACCAAAACGTCCAAAAGTTCCTTGGTGGAACGACAAATGTAAAGAAGCTCTGCGCTTACGAAGAAAAGCATTAAGGACTTTTAATCGAATACCGTCAGGAGAAAATCTGGAATATTATAAAATCTTGTGTGCCAAAGCTCGCAGAGTATTCAGGCAGAGCAGGAAAGATTCTTGGACCCATTATATCGGTAGAATAACCAGAACGACTCCCACATCAACAGTGTGGAAGAAGTTACGTTCTGTATGTGACCATGTTTCCTCTGCTCCTTTGGTTGGACTGATGCAGCAGGATGGGATATTGAATACAGACAGCCATAAAATTGTAAGCATTTTGGGCTCATCCTTTTCTAGGTTCTCTTCAACAGCTGGGTATAATGAAGCTTTTTGTACGTATAAAACCGCTCAAGAGGCCATGCCTTTCACTATCGGCATATCGCAGGATTCTCCGTTAAATGACCCATTTACAATGGATGAATTAGAATCTGCCTTATTGTCGGCTACGGATTCAGCTCCTGGACCCGATAATATTGTATATTCTATTATTAAACACATTCCAGAGTCGGGTAGGGCAGCTCTTCTCCAAATATACAATCGTATATGGAATGAGCATATCTTTCCTTGGTTGGAGGCCATAGTAATTCCTTTATTAAAACCAGGTAAAGACAAAACTGATCCAAGTAGTTATCGTCCTATCTCTCTCACCAGCGTTCTATGTAAACTGGTGGAGAAGATGGTCAATCGGCGACTTGTATGGTACCTTGAAAGTAACCAACCGATCTGTAAAGAACAGTGTGGTTTCCGACAGGGAAGATCATCTATCGATCAGCTGGTTTTGTTAGAGTCGGCCATTCAAAATGCATTTCTTCTTCGGCAGATACTTGTTGCGGTGTTTTTCGATCTTGAAAAGGCATATGATACGGCTTGGAGAAGAGGATTTCTAAATACATTACAATCTTGGGGTATTCATGGGAGAATCCTAGCATTTATTAAACATTTCCTATCTAATCGATATTTTAGGGTGCGTATTGGATCCACCTTATCAGATCGATTTTATTTAGAGAATGGTGTCCCTCAAGGCAGCGTACTTAGCGTCACATTATTTGCAGTTGCTATTAATAGCATCACTGCTAATGTCCGATTACCTGTTCACTGTTCTCTTTTTTTTGATGATTTTTCCATCTACGTGGCAACCAGAAACACGGCAACCGCAGAAAGAACATTGCAACTAACGATCAACAAATTACAAACATGGTCCAATCAGACAGGATTTAAGTTTTCCGCTGCTAAAACTAGATGCATAGCTTTTACTCGTCGCAGACAACATTTTAGTCCCATTTTATACCTAAACGGAACTCAACTTCACTCCGATAACATTGTCACATTTCTAGGTCTTATATTCGACCATAGACTCTCTTGGAACTCGCATGTGACAAATTTAAAATCACG
>JAGFPH010004193.1:106147-126016 GCA_018207615.1 Philaenus spumarius
AGGGGGCAAAAGATCAATTTGGTCGACGCCGGCAGGGTTCTTTTAGGGCCTTGCAACCCATATAATAAAAATAAAAAAATACTTTAACTACAGTAGGCCTATATATGTATATATAGAATACTGTATAAATATTTGTTTTTCTATAAATAAGAAAAACAACTGATGTGAAGGGAGGCTTAGGAAACAAATATTATAAGGCTTATTGTAACAATCATAAGGGGCCACAGAGGAAGGGTTTATGCTTTAAATTATGTGTTTTTCTTTGTAGAATAATATTCTGCGAAGGCGATACTTTCGTCAAATTGACAGTTAGAAGGTTTCTAAAACGATTAAGTTTAGCTTGACTGGTCAATCACTAGTTTGTTTATGTGTGACCATCTTTGTTACAGTGTGATCCTACAAAAAAGTACTTTGGCGGATGTTGTGAGGACGGCATTTGCAACAGTAAGTTATTGCATTATCTATACTAATAAGGACCAGTAAAGTAAGTATTTGGATTCAGAAATAAACAAATTATCATTTTTAATTTTTCACAAATCTTCCAACATTTAGATATAAACACTTTTGTATCTAGTGGGAATCAAAAACAGTTCACGACATATCTGTACATCTTCATATCTTAACTTTGGTAATGTCTCCAAGTTTTAAACCGAATAATAATCTTGACGTTTGCTTAATTTTAATCCATGGTTTAACTTTTATTATTTACTGCTTATATTTGTTATGCTCCAAGAATGTAATGACTAATAGAAATGTATTTATTTTCTTCGTGCACTTACATTTACAAAAAAAAGGCACATATAAAACGTAAAAATCACTGTGAAAGGACAGATTAAGTAAGACTACAGAAGAGAGGGTAGCTTACGATAAACATGGAGTATACAAATTAAAGTGTAAGTGCAACGCAACATATTATAGGACAAACTGGACGAAAATTAAAAACAAGATTTAGGGAATATAATATTTGATCAATATAAATTTAAAAGATTGAAATTACGCTATACATCTACTAAATGAGAGTAATTTGCCATATGAAGTGAAAGACTCAATGAAGCTTTCACACCAGTGCAACAAAGCTAGACGGTTAAATATAATGGACATTTTTAAACTAAAGATGAACGGAGAAAATATGATTAATGAACAAATATATACAATCAATCAGAAGTAACATTCAAAAATCTGAAAATTTTGAAAGTTTTCAAGAATAAAATAAACACGTAGTAGGTTTGTGCAGCCGGAAGCAGTACCGGTTGGAGGAGGGGCGTGGCTAGACTGTATATAAAGGCGAATTCCAAACGGATGAATCCAGTACTGAAGTAAGTTTGGAGAATGGAGGGATTCCGAAACGCGTCAATGAACTCAAATAAAACAAACTATAACCATTGTATTTGGTTAACCTAATAGAACTCCGATCCAATGCAATATTTTAATCCACTGGAAATTCGACGATAGTGGCGCTATCTATTGGGGAAACGACGGAAGCGGTGTGAAGCAACAATGCTAATAATGAATTCTCCCTAGCGTTACCTCGCGGCGCGATCATGCACTATTTTCCCGACAACCTTTTTTTTCGGCACACAGCCCCTGTATGCATGCATGATCTATTTTATTATTCATGATCTATGCTATAACTCACAGAGGATGGCGACATTGTCGTTGAAACGCGTTTGAAGTTGGTAAACGTATTTGTTGTGATATTTTGTGTTCAGTTTTTATTTTGTCTAGTTACTTTCTCACAAGTCAAGCTCAATAGTTATTTATTAAAAGGGTTACGCTAAGATTGGCAGAAAATTAGTACTCAAAATGATTAAAAATTTGTTAATAACTAAAAAATACATTTCATCTATCTATACTTATAAAAGCCAAATACCATTGACTCATTGACTCATCACAGTTTCTCCAAAACCACGAGGTCAACAAACATGAAATTTGGCACTAATACTCTTTATAGGCTCTAAACGCGTACTAAGAAAGGGTTTCCGAAAATTCGAAATTTTAGGGGAGGTTTGGGGGGTCAAAGTTACTAAATCACGATTTCTCTAAAACCATTGAACGGATTGGAATGAAATTTGGTATGTAGCTTCCTCTAGGGCCCTAGGTACTCGCTAAGAAAGGGTTTTAAAAAATTCGAAATTTTAGGGGGGTTTGGGGGGTCAAAGTTACAAAATCACGATTTCTCTAAAACCATCGAACGGATTGGAATGAAATTTGGTATGTAGCTTCCTCTATGGCCCTAGGTGCTCGCTAAGAAAGGGTTTTTAAAAAAATCTAAATTTTAGGGGAGGTTTGGGGGGGTCAAAGTTACTAAAAATCCCCATAAGAAATACATAGTGTAATATATTTATTGATACAATATATTTTTTGTTAATATACATTTACCTTTGATTTGTCTATCCGTGCAAAGCCGGGTCGGGCCAGCTAGTCTATACATAAGAGTCAACGCGTGAATGCCCATCAACCCTTCAGAACGGCTGTGGGTACAATCAGCACATATATTTCTCAGTGGCAGACTAAATTTTTGAAGGATCTATGTAACAACATTTTATTAAGTAAGTCGCTTAAATACATATAACAAATGAAGCGATTGTCGTTTAGTTTAATAACCAGCACAAGTAGGAAATGCATTATAAATTATGCATCCATCGTGGAAATAGGGTAAAGTAACTACCCCTAATCAATAAATTATAATTGAAGCTAAAGTGGTTAACATGTTTTAATTTTTTTTAACTCAGTTGCAAATAAGGAGTAAAAACTACCATAACACCTTTATTATTATTATTTATTTTTTAATTAAATATTTTAATTGGTATAAATATTGTAATTATATCTTATAAAAAGTCCTAATCCAATTAAGTTAAACTAGTGGACCGGGCAATGCTTCGCTATTGCTTGATTTACCTAACCTAAAATATATTCAGTTTTTGATCCAAATCAGTTGTTGATCAAAATCAGCTGTTGATCAAAATCAGCTGTTTTAAGCTTTTCATACGAACAGCTGTTTTTTGTGCCCCTGATAAAATCAAAAGAAATCTTTCTTCTTCTTCCTTAAGATTGACCTTCCATAAGATTAACATGGCAACTTTGAGGGCCACTGGGGCGAAGCCCTTAACATACATTGAGCTCATTTTAAGGGAAGCACAACTTCAGAGTGAGCTCTGTAAAATGACACCAAAAACATCAAAATCGGTTAAAAACTCTAGGAGGAGTTCTACTCACAAAATAACCCCTAGCAAATTAATTATGTATAGATTTGGTATGGAAGTTCTTTACATGCTGTAAGTGTGTTCAAAGTGTGCAATGAAATTGTCTGTATGCGACTAGATAAATCGGAATATTGTGAAAGTTCTACTGAAAAATCATTACTACATTATATATGCATGTACATTCTCGGTTATTGATTTACTATCAATACAGTAGTTCAATTTTTATGGGGATCCAAAAAAACAGCAAATTTTTCCAACTTTGCCAAAAACTGTGTTTTACCCATTTTCAATGTGCTGTAACTTTCCAACATCAAATTTTATCAATACCCCCCTCCCTAAAAGTTGTAGAGCATCAATTCATGAGTTCAAAAAGCACCGATTTTTCTAAATTGGGCAAATTTTGAAATTTGTTCAACTCATTAAGCAAAATTGGGGAAAACCTTAACTTCACACAATCGGGTTTACGCTATTTTTCGATGTCTATGAGTCCGGGAATTAATTCTGACTTCATTCTGAGTCTTAGCTATGTCATCTGAATGCATCTGGAAATTGTTTTAACACGTTCGCTAGCACCAATTATTGTAACATTTTTTACTACGCACAGTCTAGCGTCGATATATGAGACGTCCGGTTTCTACCTACAGACAGATGCCGCAAATGTGCAACGCTTGTTCTAATTGAAATAGACTGACTTCACATATTTGTGGCGTATTATATATTGTAATTGAGTATTTAAAAAAATATTTAATAAACAAGTAGTAATTTTATATAAAAACGGGGTTTTTATATACATTTTTAAGCTAAAAACAAGATGTATTTCGAACACTGTTTCGAGACTTCAGCTTGTTCTTTTTTTTAACAACTGTCAAAATCGGGTTTTCCCTACCCCAAAAAATATAAAACGATACCCCACACTGTATTTCTAAAATGTTGACCCAAAAACATTATCCCTACGACTCTTTTACTGTGGAAATTCCCCTATCCAAAAATATATAAAACAATACACTGTATTTTCAAAATATTGACTCCAAATCGTGACCCCTTACTAGCTACGACTTTTTAACTGTCGAGTTTAAGTTGTCCCCCCACTTTCTAGGTCGTAAAATTAGATTTGGCATACCCACACCATACCAAACGATCCTAGAAAAAAATATCTTTTACCGCAATTAATGTAAGCTGAAACCCCCCTATATACTGGGCTAATATGGACGGTTGCTGATCTACTACCCGTTCTGACAACATGCGACTGTGGCTGTCGCCGCGACGCGTCTGCATGTTGACAAATGCGTAATCGTTACTCACAGATGCATTAAACAGAATGTCCAGAAGTTATAGTTACCACCTAGTCTTCAACTTATATTCAGTATTGTGAACAGTAATATACAAATGATTTAAGAAGTAATAAATTTCGATAAAATACAATTATGACTGTGTAATAAATACTATTAAAAAAGGAATGTAGAATACAGTATGTTATAGGATTGTGCTCTGGCGTTTTCCGTAAACAGATAAGGAATAGATTCCTCTTCTGTTCCATTTCATTGTTCAGTGTTTGTTCTCGGATGGTTTAGGGTGTGTTTGTCGATACAGTGGTGCACATTTTAGTGTTATTTCAAATATAATGTGAAACCACATTACATATATTGGTACATTAGTGAAACAAAAGATAAAACTGTTAAACATTGCGTTTAAATTTATATAAAGGCAAGCAGAAACACTGCGATGGCACTGCGCCACTTACAAATACACAATGATAATTCTTGACTTCTGCGGCTCCTACTGCTTTAACTAAGCAGCCCAAGTAAAAAAGTCAAATTACAAAAAATGGTACTATTTTTGTACAACTTTCCCGCTTGAAAAGTTGCCTGATCGAAATTTTTTTTAAATCCTCGCTTACTACATTTATTATGTCCTTCTCAGTTGCGTTTCAGTTATAAAAGCCTATACAAAATATACAGGGTGTCACAAAAATGTGTGATGGGCTATACAGGACCTGATTCTACATACAAAAATAAGTCGAAAATGTAGAATAACATTTTTTCGATTTCGGCTTAGTTTAGCCGTAAACCGCAATTTTGTTTTTTTACAAAAACTCACTGTAACTCTGGAAATAGATAAGATATCGACTTCAAATTTGGAATAAGCATTTTATATGTTACTATTAACAAGTGTACCAAACACAAAGAATTTATTTTTATAATTTTCAAAATGGCGTCCGTTACAAATTTTTAACGTGGAATATCTTGAAAACCGTTAAATTTACAAAAAATGTACAAGAAACAAAATATTTTCATTTTTTAAAGTCAGACAAAATGCTTTTTTTGTAGTTTCAGTAGGTTAAAGGATAACCAAATTATCGACAAAAAACATAATTTCTTGGTAATTGTCTACAAGCGAATTACGGCAAAACTAAGCCGATATCGAAAAAGTGTTATACTATATTTTTGACTTCTTTTTGCATGTAGAATCTGATAGCCCGCTAGAAAAATAACTACACAAATTGTTTTAGGCTAATTTTGGTTGTTGTAGACAATTACCAAGAAATTATGTTTTTTGTTGATAACTCGGTTATCCTTTGACCTACTGAAACTACAAAAAAGCATTTTGTCTGTCGTTAAAAAAGAATAATATTTGGTTTCTTGTACATTTTTTGTAAAGTTAACGGTTTTCAAGATATTCCACGTTAAAAATTTGTAACGGCCGCCATTTTGAAAATTATAAAAATAAATTCTTTGTGTTTGGTACACTTGTTAATCGTAACATATAAAATGCTTATTCCAAATTTAAACTCGATATATTATCTATTTCCAGAGTTACAGTGAGTTTTTGTAAAAAAACAAAATGGCGGATTACGGCTAAACTAAGCAGAAATCGAAAAAATGTTACTCTATATTTTAGACTTATTTTTGTATGTAGAATCAGGTCCTGTATAGCCCATCACACATTGTTGTGACACCCTGTATAACAAACGTATATACATTTCTTGATGTCACATGAGGAAAGACAGTTTGATTAGCTTTAATTCGATACCATTTACAAAGTTACGTCATCATTCAGTGAATTCATAGAGCGACCGATGTCAGCAGTGTGGGTACGGAAACTTCATATGAAATTCATTAGCATAGCCTTTCCCGTACTGCCTTCCGGACGCACAGTAGAAATGAGAAATTCGGTAGTAATGTTCCCATTAATTTTGTAGGTAGGCCTAAGAACACCAAAAATTATATTATAAAGGCATAGAAAAATATTATTATTTTTCATTGATCGCATAATAGTACCTGGAATTTAAAATCGTATTCAAATTAATTTAAACTTAATGATTTCTGTAAATGAAATTGAACAGCTTTTCTATTTTAGTAATCCAATACATACGTTATTTTTCCAGGAAGATGTTACGACAATGTTCCCTGTTTTGGAGAAGACTGTTATGAACCTGGGCCGTGTCATCGACCACCTAAGACCAATAGATGGAGCATGCCTATAAAGCTAACATTATAGCGGGTGAAGCCAGGTCGGCCATCTTGTCTGGGTCAGAAAGACATAGACGGTGCTCTCAACTTTGAATTATGCCAATGCTCTCGTTTCACTCAACCTGTGATTTAACATACTTAGAGTAAAGTTAAAATTTTGAAACTTCGCAAGTGTAAAGTTGACAAGTTGTGGGTGCTAATGAAAGGAATTAAAAATCAAATAACACTACTTTAGCATTTTTAACACAAAAATAACTTTAACTTTTTATATACATTTTTAATCATGACATAAAAAAGTTCGATTGCTACTACTTTTTTTATTTTTTGGTCAGGTACGTTAAAAAACGGTGGAAATTGTAGCCTTAGAACTGAATTTTACTAATCCTATTTTTTTTTTAATTTGCTCCTTTAGTTTCGTAGATAACTCAGTTAAAGTTAAAAAGTTTTGCCGCGGCGGAAAGAGCGTTCCGCCCATCGACCTGCAAGTGTTGGTATGGCAAATTCGTTGTAGATACTGCATGTATATTTGTATTAACAACTACTGTAATGACATTTTTGTGATAACTAGTATATTACTAATACTATATCAATAAACAAAGTTTAGTTTTTGTTAATGTCTGGTACTTTAATGGGAAAGGTTTCATTCCTGAAATACCGTTTAATATTTTATGGCGTCTCAATTAATTTTTTTAACTTTATATACTGTCATAAATTTTTAATTAGTGGACTAGAAATATCGATTGTACTGAAAAGCATTAATTAAGCCTGGATTTAATACAAATTGTTTAGTATCTATTGACATAATATTAAAATTAAGTGGGTAGAGATCCGAAAATACTTTGAAAATAAAATATTTTCTTACATTACCTGAAATTGTCGTATATAAATGTTATATTGAAAAAGTATAGGACATAAAGACAATTAAAAAATATGTTTTAAAAGTTTATTTTTACAATGTAAAGTAGTAAAAGTTGAAAATCTATGGTATGTGAACACTAATCGAGCAAAGAATATAATATTGGATAGAATCAAATCACATAGTTGTATATAGCCTAATAACATGAAAAGATTTTAATTTTCTTTGTGTTCAAAATTTGATAATATAGTTCTTTTTATTGGTGATTACAATGAAGTTTGAAAGTGAAACATAGGCTACTAATATACAAATATTTATACTATTTTTAAGGTTCGAAATATAATGATAATCTTACAGAAGTGCTAATATTATTAGTGAATACAAACAAGTTTGATTGTTGAATATGGATTACAAACATTAAATAATTTGTACAATTCTATTTCACAAACATGTTCACTGGCCCATAAATGTAATTGCTTTTGAAAGGTGATTCCTTAACTTAGCTACTGGCGTTGACGCTCGCGACTAGGATGAGTCATGCCTATCCGCCGCCATCTTGTCTGGGTCAGGCGGACAGATCGGCTTCACCGGCCGACTAGCCGACATCTATTGGTCTTATGTGGTCGATGGGCCGTGTGGGGGCAAGAAATGTCGTGCTGACCAAGAATGCGTGTCTCTCACCTCATGTACGGTAGATCGCAAACTAATATTACAAGAATCTTGTCTGCCGCGCTGGTTAACACGACCTAAACCCTCACCATATGATCCTTGCATAGCAACTATATGCCAGGCGGGTTATGAATGTGTTTACGATCCATCCGATCTATCGGTAAACTGTGTACCAAGAGATGTATGTGGACCTAACAAAGATGAACCTTGTGGACCGGATCCATGTACCTGGACAAAATGTAGCCCTATTGACGGAGTAGCGCAGACCTGCATTAGAAATCCCGAAGACCCCAGAGAAACTTTATGTGTACCATCTGTTGATTAGTAGCAAATAATACTCGTAAATTCCACGAACAATATTTTTTTATTCGTGTATTTTTACGATGAGGTGAAACTTTTTTTAATAATTAATTATACCTGTTAACAAAATTAATTTGATACATTAAAAATACAGTGTATAGTAACCTTAATTGTTATTAACCTGATCTATCATTCAATAAAGTAGATAACCTAAACTAACATCAAAATGTGGATAACCTATTACTAACTCTTGACCTTAATCCTTAAAGGGGTGGATACCCTGTCCGCCATATTGAATCTGATTCCCATAAGAGCAATGCTTCAGAATAAGTCATTTTTTCGTTAATTCATTAAATAAATTAAAAAATTTGGTTTCATTTTGAAGTACTGTCATATACTGTTGATTACTGAATACATTTTCAAAACCAGTTTTATTGTTTTCATAAACGTATGATATAAACAGTAAAGTTTTGTTACTTAGTTGCACAAAAAGAGATATTGCAAAAAACCTTAGCAAACAACACCCACAATCTATTTTGCTTTAAGGAAAAAATACAGCTTTCATTTTTTGACAAAAATAACATAAAAATATGCTTAAAAGTGAAGGTATGGTTAGATTATTTTAACATTGAAATTGGTAGCCTACTTCGCCGTTTTGAATTTAGAGATTCGAGCCTTAACCTTAAACCTAACAATGTGATCCATAACCGAACTGTTGATGCCCTAACATAACTGTTGAAACCGGAATCCTTGATATGCTAACAAAATATACGGTAACTTGACCTATCCTCACGTTTGATAATACAACCTAAATGGCAATAAACTAACATAACTTTTGACAACAATACCTTTAGCCCAATCGGTGTAGGTTACAACTACCAGTAATTTGAAATACGGCTGTTTTTTTTATACGTTCCTTAAAGTATGTAGATTAACATAAAAAAAAGTTTACCAGTCTATCGATTTCCCAAAGTCGAAAAAAATCGATTATCATTTTTTTTTTCGATTATCCTTAATATTTCGAGCTGGAATGAAGATAGAGAAAAATAAAAAATACCACCGTATAGGGGAGGTATTTTTCAATAAAAAGGGTCATATGTATTTATTTCTTAGGAGCAATGGTTTGTCTGGAAAAAATTCGATAATGCAGGTATGTATTTTGCAGCATGGGAATTCACTAAAAGTTGAAATCTCATTCATTTATGAAGCGTTGGCTCATTCTAAATTGGTCGAATTTTAATATATCGAATTGAAACTTGAAGTAGGAGTTATAATATATATTTTAAACATTTATGCTGGGTCTGAGCTTGTTATCTTGAAAATGACCCGATCTAGAGCCACTTGACTTATCAATGGGTTTCTCGATTTTAGGAGTACCGGACCCACGAACTAATTTCAATCTATTCCAGTTTCGTCAATTTTTAGAATATCAACATCAAATTTGTTTTACAAGTTGAGTACACCAGTATAAATATTCTTAGTAAGTATGAAAGATTTTTTTCATGTTATTTTTAAAAATGAGGCGCTTGAAAATAGTCTTCTGTTTTATCTATCTCGTTTTAACCATAACACCTTTGGATTCAACGACTCCATTATCGACATTTTTTAATATATCGATTTAAAAATTGGTACAGAAGTTACAAACACAATTTTTATTTGCTATATATTTATTTTAAAAACTATATTTAAAAAAATGACTAATCTGCAGCCGATTAACTCAAGCGTTTTGATAAAAAATCTAAAAAGGTCTAAAATTATACTTTTTTAAGTTACTTGTGCTTTGAAAAGCAAATAATAAAAAAGGTTTATACTAATTTATCTTGTTTGTATCTATATATTTAACTTGTAAAAAAACTCTCAGGTTGATATTTTGAAATTTTTCTAAACTCGAGCTGTTTAAATTGAGTTGGTGGGTCCGGTACTCCTAAAATCGAGAAACCCATTGATAAGTCAAGTGGCTCTATATCGGGTAATTTTCAAGACAACAAGCTGAGACTCAGCATAAATGTTTAAAATATATATATTAACTCCTATGTCAAGTTTCAATTCGATATATTAAAATTCCGCCATTTTAGAATGAGCCAACGCTTCATATATGAATGAGATTTCCCCTTTTAGTGATTTCCCCTGCTGCAAAATACATACCTGCATTATCGAATTTTTTCCAGACAAACCATTGCTCGGACGAAATAAATACATATGACCTTTTTTATTGGAAAATGCCTCCCCTATATGGTGGTATTTTTTATTTTTCTCTGTCTTCATCCCAGCTCGAAATATTAAGGATAATCGAAAAAAATGATAATCGATTTTTGTTCGACTTTGGGAAATCGATAGACTGGTAAACTTTTTTTATGTTAATCTACATACTTTAATGTACTTATAAAAAAAAATCAGCCGTATTGTAAGTTACTGGAACTTTTTGTCTAAAATGACCCCTACCAACTGGCCTACCATTTTACCAACCAACTGGCCTATGGTTGATTTTAACCGTAACCGAACTGTTGATACCCTAACAGAACTGTTGATACCCTAACATAACTGTTGATTCCCTAACATAACCGTTGATACCCTAACATAACTGTTGACATCCTAAAATAATTGTTGATACCCTAACATAACTGTTGAAAACTTAATTCAACTTGATTACCGAACCTCACATTTGATAATATAATACCTAACTGTTTCTAATGCCAAAATAAATAATTTTAAAAAATACTAGTTTAGTATTTTCAAAAATATAGCTAAAATTTTCAAGAAAAAGCTGAATTAATGTAGATGAGCATGACTATAAATTTCATAAAGAATAAAAAACTTCACATTTTTATTTAAAATGTTTTGCAGAAAAATGTTAAGTTGTTAAATTTAACATTGCCGAAATAGGGCCAATCCCAGTCCGCTTAGATTACACTGTATTAAAATGTTAAATAGATATGTTTGCATTTTACTGAACAGAGCAAACAATAACTGGTTTTACTTTTCGTTAGAAATCAGATATGTTGGCCTAAACATCTTCAGTGATTATATTCGTTAACATCTTGAATTAGTATTAACTTATTTCATCATTATTATCATACCATGCAGTGCAGATAAATTCTATTAGTGTTATAAAACTAACTCGGTTTATTTAATCTAAGAGCGAATAGGCCTAGGTAAACATTGTCTGTATGAATATGGCATTTTATGCTTCTCTAATTCAAAATACATTTTTGACATTTTAAATTATTAGGTTGTCATTAGACTCAGAAATTTAATAACCAACGCCTCCAATGGATATATGTCTGTTGGCTGTTTTAGAATTCTGTACCAATACTTGTAAATTTTCTTTACGGGCCAAAAATAATTCGTAATTTCTTTATTGACATGTCAAAAGTCAATAAACGTAGCTTTTCACACAGTTGCCATTTTGTTTTTCACTTGTCAATGTTTATGTCAAATGCAGATTGATATACCTAGCTGAAATTTTGAATTGGATGACCAAATTTAAAAAAAAAATAATTTTCAACAACCCAATTTAAAGTCTTTGATGTTGAATAACGCAACAACTTAGCTTTACAAAAGACACGTATGTTGTCTTTTCTTAACGAAATTTAAAACTTTACACATTAGCATAGAACCAAATTATTTTTGTTCAGAACGGATGTATTTCAATTCATAACTTCTTAGTCTTCAGACAATTTTTAGTTAGTAGTTTCCGAGACTCAATTTGGTTTTAAATAAAAATTAACAAGCGGAAGAAATAAAACGGCTGTTGCATGAAGAACTACGGACTTTCAGACATTTTTATAATTTACTAGTGGACTAGTAATGGTTCGCTGTTGCATGATTTAATTTTAAGGGTAGTTGTCCCATTTCATCACTTGACTTAGGTAATCAAATTGCAAATATTTTCTTTATTAATTAAGAATAATATTAAATAATTTTAGTTTTTTAGTTTGTAGAATTTAGTGTAATTATTTCTATTGTATATGGGTAGCTAATCCATTTAAATATATTTGTTTGTAGTGACCACAATCTCTAAAACATCTTGGTACTAGTAGTGTAAATTGTGAAATTTTAATGAAATTAGTTGAGTAGTTTTTAAGAGTATAGACAAAGTTAGTGGGTTACTATTTAATTTTAAAGGTAGTTATTCCATTTCATCCCTTAAGTAATCAAATTGCAAATATTCTCGCATATCCCTTAAAAATAATATTGCTTAGTTTTAGCTTCATAATTTGTAGGAAGTTA
This sequence comes from Philaenus spumarius, assembly GCA_018207615.1. Lineage (NCBI taxonomy): Eukaryota > Metazoa > Arthropoda > Insecta > Hemiptera > Aphrophoridae > Philaenus > Philaenus spumarius. The sequence continues at coordinate 118,876 of JAGFPH010004193.1, forward strand.
GTTTAATTTATAATTTTATTGTATAGGTGTGTGGCTACCCCATTTCAACCCCTTAGACTGTACTTATTGTGTGCCTAAACACTTCTGGCAATGATACTGATAAAGTGAAATATTTAGCGAAATCGGTCGAATAGTTTTTGAGTCTATAGACGACAAAGAAACAAACATTCATTTTTATTTATAGAGATAATGATATTATCACTTTATCCTTAACCCAAAAACAACACCTAAAGCTAGTGGTAAAAGTCCCAAAACACCCTGTATTTCATAAACTGAATCGTATACAGCCATTTTATTTTAAAAACAGCTGATAGTCACAATTTACTACCCTACATTTTATTAAATTTTCCCTTATTAGTTAGATAACTGTGTATATATTGCAATTTTAATTCTTAATGTGTAAACATACTTATAATTATTTCTTCCAGTAAATTTCAAGAAATAATAAAGACAACAGCATTTTACGCGAGTTATTTTTGTAAAGCATTTCCGTTCCAGATCTATTAAGTAAATTAATTGCCGAAAGGTTTGTGTTTAATGCAGAGTCGCAAACACTGCTTCTGTGGGTGACATTTGTGATTTAATAGATATTTCTCTCAAGTCTTAGTAATTTACTGCTTTACGTTCTGACCCTTAATATTAAATACAGAAAGGTTGGCTGTGATAGAAAGGAGGATTTTTATAATAAAGCTTTAAATCGCAGATTTTTTTAAACTAATTTTAAACATAAGCCTGAAAGGTTAACTTTCAATCGACCATGGGCCCCCATATTATATTTTCTAGAGGGGGCTAGACTGGGGTACCTATGGAGATTAAGGTACCTCTGCGCCAAGTATGGACGTCCTTGGTTTAGTTTTTATATTTTTGAGGATTGGAAGACTTCCCAATCATAAGCAAAGGCAGTTTTGAAGAGCAATCCATGTTAGCCTCGACTAACAGTATTATTTTTTCTTTATTTTGTCTGCCCCACTGCATCATTCACCCTTGAAAGTCAATATCTTGTTAGGCATGCATTTAAAAAACAAACAATAAAATTTTTTTTTTTTCTTTTTAAAGGCGAAAAACCTAGGTGGTTATCATCGCCTGGAAAACGAAGAGCATTCGTATAATGCTCATACTATCGCACACAGGTATAAAATAAACTTTTAATTTACACACACTACAGACAATACACGATCAAATAACAACGATAACATCAATAATTACACAGTAACAACTTGTCACAGGGCTGTAAAGGGCCCTGTTACATAACAATGAATAAAACTCGAATTAAAATAACAAGTAATAAATCTAAACATGGTATTTAAGTTTCGTAAGTAAATGTATATTGTTTTTAAATTTTTCCAATTACATTCAACCGATGGAGGAATGCTAACACCATATTAATGGTTTGGGAGTCATCAACCAGCATCCTCTGAATGCAATTTGGTAGGCAAAACCTCTTCCGAACATATTTCAGCTTTACACAATCTAAAAGTAGATGTTTAATCGAAAGGAGATTTAAGCAGTAAGGACAGAGCGGCGGATCCCCCAGACGCATCAGAAATCCGTGAGTTAACCCACAGTGGCCAATGCGTAGGCGAGAAACCACCACTTCCTCTCGACGGCTTTGGCGGTTTGACGGTATCCATGGCCGAACGGTATCTTTAATTTGGCGGAGTTTATTTCCTTGTACTGCTATCCACTCTTCTTAACACTGTCTAAACAGGGTTTGTTTTAAAGAGGACATAATGTCGGACGACATTCCTCTACTCACGCTAGGCTGTAAGGAAGTGGCTTCCTTAGCAGCTAGGTCTGCTTTAGTGTTTCCTTGTATACCGGCGTGACCCGGAACCCAGCAAAACGACACTCCCACGCCCCGTAGCCAAAGTCTGTGTATGGAGAATATCTTTGACCAAAGGGTTAGGAGAGTACATATCTTGAATGGATTCAAGTGCACTTCTTGAGTCTGAACATATAAGAAGGTGCACCGGTGTTGCTAGTACAATATTGAGTGCCTTGAGTATTGCAAAAAGTTCTGCTGTGTATACAGAAGAGGAAGATGGTAACCCATAAGTGAAGCTGTTTCCTGACAGAACAAATGCGCATTCGACTCCATTGTCCAGTTTAGAACCATCAGTGAATATAATATGACTTGATGGGTAGAGTTTACATATGGATATAAATTCCTGACAGTAAACAACATCGGGTGTAGTTTGTTTTAGGTATATAGACAGTGAGAGATTAACATGAGGCTTTCTAATTAATCATGGGGCGACAAAACATGGTGTATTTTTGTATATAGGAGGTAGTGCTACACCAAGATTATTGAGGATACGGATAGCTCTGATCCCATAGGGAGCAGTAGATTGTTTACGAAATTCGTACTGTGGAAATAATGGATTGTTAAAAATAATATCATATGAAGGGTGTAAAGGTTTGGAGCGCGTATTGCACATATATGACAATTGTACCTGTTGTCTTCGTCGCGTGAGCGATGGCTCACCCGTTTCAACAAGCAGACTACTAATGAGACTAGAACGAAAAGCTCCGGATGCTAGACGGAGAGCAGTGTTATGAACGGAATCAATCTTTTTAAGAACCGATAACCTAGCTGACGAATAGACTATGGACCCATAGTCAATTCGTGATCGAATAAGAGCTCGGTAAAAACGCAGCATGCAGGTTCTATCGGCTCCCCAATGAAAACCGCTTAAAACCCGTAACCTATCTAAGATCTTGATGCAGCGTGATTTTAAATTTGTCACATGCGAGTTCCAAGAGAGTCTATGGTCGAATATAAGACCTAGAAATGTGACAATGTTATCGGAGTGAAGTTGAGTTCCGTTTAGGTATAAAATGGGACTAAAATGTTGTCTGCGACGAGTAAAAGCTATGCATCTAGTTTTAGCAGCGGAAAACTTAAATCCTGTCTGATTGGACCATGTTTGTAATTTGTTGATCGTTAGTTGCAATGTTCTTTCTGCGGTTGCCGTGTTTCTGGTTGCCACGTAGATGGAAAAATCATCAAAAAAAAGAGAACAGTGAACAGGTAATCGGACATTAGCAGTGATGCTATTAATAGCAACTGCAAATAATGTGACGCTAAGTACGCTGCCTTGAGGGACACCATTCTCTAAATAAAATCGATCTGATAAGGTGGATCCAATACGCACCCTAAAATATCGATTAGATAGGAAATGTTTAATAAATGCTAGGATTCTCCCATGAATACCCCAAGATTGTAATGTATTTAGAAATCCTCTTCTCCAAGCCGTATCATATGCCTTTTCAAGATCGAAAAACACCGCAACAAGTATCTGCCGAAGAAGAAATGCATTTTGAATGGCCGACTCTAACAAAACCAGCTGATCGATAGATGATCTTCCCTGTCGGAAACCACACTGTTCTTTACAGATCGGTTGGTTACTTTCAAGGTACCATACAAGTCGCCGATTGACCATCTTCTCCACCAGTTTACATAGAACGCTGGTGAGAGAGATAGGACGATAACTACTTGGATCAGTTTTGTCTTTACCTGGTTTTAATAAAGGAATTACTATGGCCTCCAACCAAGGAAAGATATGCTCATTCCATATACGATTGTATATTTGGAGAAGAGCTGCCCTACCCGACTCTGGAATGTGTTTAATAATAGAATATACAATATTATCGGGTCCAGGAGCTGAATCCGTAGCCGACAATAAGGCAGATTCTAATTCATCCATTGTAAATGGGTCATTTAACGGAGAATCCTGCGATATGCCGATAGTGAAAGGCATGGCCTCTTGAGCGGTTTTATACGTACAAAAAGCTTCATTATACCCAGCTGTTGAAGAGAACCTAGAAAAGGATGAGCCCAAAATGCTTACAATTTTATGGCTGTCTGTATTCAATATCCCATCCTGCTGCATCAGTCCAACCAAAGGAGCAGAGGAAACATGGTCACATACAGAACGTAACTTCTTCCACACTGTTGATGTGGGAGTCGTTCTGGTTATTCTACCGATATAATGGGTCCAAGAATCTTTCCTGCTCTGCCTGAATACTCTGCGAGCTTTGGCACACAAGATTTTATAATATTCCAGATTTTCTCCTGACGGTATTCGATTAAAAGTCCTTAATGCTTTTCTTCGTAAGCGCAGAGCTTCTTTACATTTGTCGTTCCACCAAGGAACTTTTGGACGTTTTGGTCGTGTTGAAGTTTTTGGAATGTTATTTTCTGCTGCTGAAATAATGGAATCTGTAAACATATCAACTGTTTCATTTATAGAAATATGTTGATTATATTCTGGTAATGCAAATTGATTTGTAAAATCATTCCATAAGGCTTTGTTTATTATCCATCGAGGTGTTCGGTTGTTCAGAAAAGAGGAGTCGTTCAAGGAAATTTTTATAGGGGCATGGTCGCTGCCATACAATTCTGACATCACTGTCCACTCAAATCTTGTAGCTAGCGAAGGACTACAAAATGACAAGTCTACGACCGTCCAACCTCCTGTCGAAGCTGCTAAGTGTGTTAACGATCCATCATTAAGTAAAAACAAATCTAAATCGGATCGTATCCTCTCTACGCGGATACCGCTTGAGCTGCAGGTTGAGGATCCCCACGAATAGTGATGTGCATTGAAATCACCAAGCAACAGAATCGGAGCAGGTAATTGATATATTAAATCTATCAAGTCGTTTGGTTGGACGGTATAACTTGGTGGCAGGTATAGGCTGCATATCGTTAGTTTTATGGGAACAGCGACTCGAATTGCTACTGCTTGTAATGGTGTATTCAGATTTACGGAAACACCACCCACAGAGTTGTGAGCAAGTATGGCTAAACCATCTCTTGCTCTCTCCTCTGTAACAAAATCTGACCTGAAGACGGAATACCCTCTTAAATGTAACGAATGCGTATTATGGAGATGTGTCTCCTGGAGACAAACGAATAGAGGAGACGTGTCTCGCACAAGAACTTTCAGATCTTCCATGTGACTTCTAACACCATTTAAATTCTACTGAACCACATTCATATTTGGGATCGTGGACATAGATAATTAATGAATAAATGTATTTCAGCAGTTCACATTATAAATTGAAATAAATATAGATATTCATTCAAATTAAATAAATAAATATTAGAAGGGACATGGTCCCTTTTCAACCTTTTCATTTTCCTGTCCTGTAGTGACAGAATGGTTTTTAGGTTGTGTGTCCTTGTCCACTTCCATATTACCCTCACACGTCTTGGAAGATGTTGAGGGTGGAGAAGGGCAAGGATCCGGGTTTTTAGGAAGATTTGTAGTGGAACCTCCTTTTTTCTCTTTTTTACTACTTTTGACATTGGCCATTTTTCTTATGATAGCAACTGGTTTCTTTCCTGGAACGGGTCCAGAACTTCTTCCTGTTACTACAGAAGGACTATATGATTTTTTTTTAAATTGCTTTACCCCAGATACTGGAGTAATTTTCTTTTGTATAATGGTTTTTTCCTGAGTCTTTATTCTCAGATCAAGAGCAGGGATAGATGGTTATATTTCTGCTTGTGATACTGAGAAACTAGAGGACGGAAGAACGGAATTTGAATCAACTAAAGCAGAAGCGGGAGCGAAATTAGACACTTTAGAGAATAGAGCGACTAGCTGAGCAACTTGGTCAGTTACGATTTTGACAGTCTTAGCCAATTCTCCACAACTTGCGCATGGAGTGCTGCTCTTGTTTGAAGCCACTGCAGCAAATGATTTGCCTTCCAGAGTAGGCCTAGAGGTTTTATATAATTTTTTGGTGGCGTTAAATGATATTTTTTCTTAGCCATAATAGTAAGGACTGCTTTTTCTTCTTTAAACTTTTCACAGTTAAAGGACCGTGCAGGATGATCGCCGCCACAGTTGGGACACTTGGCGTCATCATTGCAGCCCTCACTATTATGACCTTTTTTGCCGCATTGGAACTCACGTGTCCAAACCCTTGACACTTAAAACAACGTCGAGGTTTTGGGACGTAAGGTCTGACAAAAAGACGGTAAAAACCAGCGTAGATATGCTCTGGCAGTGTGGGTGTGCCAAATGTAAGAATCAAAGAAGCAGTGGCTTTTTTCTCTCCATTTTCATTGCGCATTATGCGAGTGACATCAACGATCGACTGGTTAGCTAATTCGCTTTTTAATTCCTCCAAACTAATGGGGATCAAGTCTCTACAGGTGATGACACCTCTTGAATAATTCAAGGATCTGTGAGGTTCCACAGATACCTTGACTTTGTCATAGAAAGAAGTCATCTTTAACAACGACAAACTTTGTTTCTCGCTGTTAGTTTCCACTAAAATGGTGCCATTCTGTAATTTCCTAATGGAAAGTACAGGGCCCGCTGTTCCAGTAATTGCTTTGTTGATTACAAAGGGTGATACCTTTGATAAATCAGAATCCTTTTCCGCGTTCGAAAAAACTAAACATTTGGGAGCTGGCAACTCAGATGGTTGTTGAGCAGCCCTCTCCTTTGTCTTTTTAAACAGTTCTTTGTTTACAGACTCATCAGACGAATCTGAATGAAGTCTCTTTGTTCCTAAATCTTTGACGGTTTTGTTTACCATGGGTGTTTTTTTCCAGCGCATAGTGTTAGGCGGAATCGGGCGAACTCGGTAAGGGCGTGCCCATCAGATCACATTGCGATCACTTCCGAACCCCCAGTTCCGTGAGGATCCCGAGCACTCTTTTGCCAGTCTGGATGGACATCAGTCTGGAACCCGAAACTACTGTGAGGAAGAATCCGACTTTCTTCAACACCGCGAACACTTCCTGACCAAGAACCGAAGTGGCTGGCCCCAGAACAGAAACCACGCATACGTCTCGGCAGAGCAAGCTCACATCAGCCTTACCAAACCAGAGGTTGTCAAGACTCTGGCAGGTTCAGCACTCCCAACGCGCAATGGCTCTGCACAGTCAAAATCCTAAAAGAAGGTGAGAATAGGAATATATGTATTGTTTGATGTATGTGTGTATGTAATTGGGTGGATGTATTGTTTTGTGTTGAATGTGTTGGGCGTTGTTTGACTCGGGTACCGCAAGGGACGCCAAACCCCTCTTAGTAGGTGCAGCTAGTCTGCACCCCCCGTGCGGGGAACAATAAAAATGTAATATAGAAGATAATATATTAATAAATATTACCTTGTTAAA
>JAGFPH010004194.1:5577-22597 GCA_018207615.1 Philaenus spumarius
GACTTATTTCTGAGGCATAGCGTTGAGATTATGGTTAATCCTTTAAACTGTATTTTTATTACAGGTAAGCCTAATGTTGTATATACCCTTTATTTAGTTGTTTAATGTTATAGGCCTAACCTCAAAACTCAATAATCCAATATTTATTATTGAAATCATAGCCCTGCTTATAATCGAGCTTTAGCTCGGTCTCCTGGTACTAGAATACTAATGGTAGGGTTCACGAGTGGATGCTCAGTAACTCGTGACGTCGTCGGGACCCACTTTCTCATAAGCTACATAAGCTTCTCATGTGAAAATTGAAGAGCCTTATGAAAAATTGAATAACTTTTAAAATATTTAAGGGATTTTAATAAAATTTGAATCACACATAGAAAACATATAAATAATAATAATATTAAAAAATCAGATTGTTACAACAAATTTTAATACCTTTACTGATTAGGCCTATAAAAATTACTATTTCAAATTCAACAAATGGTGAACAATATTTTTTTATTTTTGAAGTGAAAACTTCTATAGCGACGTTGGGTATTTTTTTTTTAGGGAGGTAAATATCGCCGTTATGCGTCACGTCACGTAACGCAACATTTTCGCTTAGACCGGAGTGTATACCCTCTTATACATATAAGTTACGTCTCGTGTTGAGGCGTTTGGATTTTTAAAAAACAAATATTATTCTTGTACCTATTTAATAAAAATCCTTTTTATTTATTACAAACAATTTATTATACTTGTAAACTATTTATAACAAATAATACGTAAACTACTAATGTACTTGTAGATGTTCACGGAGCAAGCTTCTGACTACGACTAAGGAATAATGGCTCTAAGCCTCTACATCTAAAGAATGTTTACTCAGCTAACATACAGTAAACGTTAACATTATTTATATAAACTAGGCGTTATTTGTGGATATAACTCCTCCATCCCTAAATAGAACTTCGGGGATATGCCGAGATCTCTGCTGTGGCTGAGGTGTTGGCTGACTCGAAGTCGAATACATTTTCTTGGCATACTTGTATGTTGCGTATAACATAACAGTAATTACAATGCAATATAGTATTATTGTCCATACACTAAAGTTTGTAGTCAATTCTACCATTTTGTTTACCTTTGATATTTTATTCAAATTTATTTGGTTTAAGTCCAGTTTATGTAAATTGATGGAAATATCTGGCTGCTGATCTACCTGTAACACAAAGTCTGTAGCATCTAGTATTCTAGGATGCCCTGTATTAGTACTGGAAGAATGCAAGAGTATTTGATTATTATATTCAACAACATCGTTATTGTTATTAATGTTTAATAAAAAGATTCCATTTAAAGACATTTCGTTAGTTTCTTTAGCACTTATAACTTTTAAAACTTCTTTCTCAGGAAAGATTATCAGATATTGTTCAATTTCTGGTATCCAGTTAATAATGTTTTCACTAATTTCCAAGTTCACATATTTACACTTACTAGGGGTTCCAAAGTTTATTATAGAATTTTCACTTATAAGTTCATGGTGAGTAATTTGGGAAAACGAGCATATTTGGGCATTGTGGATCTTGCTATTACACTTATCTTTTAAACCTAACATTACAATTTTATTAGACATGGTTTTATGAACTAAAACATATCTTACTCTAGGTATAATAGTTACAAAATTTGATTCATATAATGTAGGTACAGAGGTTAGTTTATACAAAGTATAATCAATTGGTTCCACAATTAGGCAAATTAATAAAATATACAATTTCCTTAGAATTAATATTACTATTAATCTCTAGTAAGTTTTCAATTTCCCAAATATTATTTAAACTAGGTTCTATAGGTAATTTACCTTTATAATAACTCTTAATTTTGTTTATTTCCTCAAACAGTTCCTGTGCAGATATTACACTTGGATGTAGCGTTCCTAATTTACAAAAAGTTAGAGAGTTTTCTATACCTTGCATCAGATGTAACATTATATTGTATACAATATTTAATTGATTTAGTATATTTCTAAATTGCTCAATTTCAAATTGTTCATTTATTCTTTGGTATACAACTAACATTTTAACTTTTAATTCCTGAAAGTTTTCTTCAATTACATTTATTGTTTTATTAAATTCATCAATTATATTTACATTAATCGAATATTGATTATCCAGTTGATCTAACACTTTACTTTGGTTATTCTTTAAATCAGTCAATATTTTTTCATATTTTTCGCCATCATAGGCATCTAGATTACCTGTGATAAATTTTACAATTGATCCTAAACCATTAAAAATGCCTCTTTTACTTCTGACATCTTTTAACATTTTATTTCTAATTTTTCTTTTATAACACTCTTTGTATGATTAATATACTTAAAGTAATTTAACATGTCTCTTATTTTATTCTTACTCTCTGATACTTCTCTATTATACATATTCAAACTACAAGCTTTACAGTTTTCATTAAAATGGATTAACACATGGTCATAGTAATTTCCTATATTATAAAGTTGGGATATAAATTTTTCAAGGTTAAAGTTGTGTACAAAGGTATGGTAGGATGTTTGGAGTTTTGCAATGCCAAGGTCTATTGGGATCACTCCTACATTTTTGGAGATGTCTTTGATTTCTACTGCGGTTGCTGTGTACAGCGTGATGGACCTGGAACACACGTAAAAGGTTTGGAATGAGAGGTTTTCTTCTTTTTCCTGGGCCTCTTAATATTTGACAAGTGTATTTTTCCTTTTGTATTAAAATGTCTTGTTTTTATTTCGGCTGTTTTCCTTTCCGGGTCGATGGATATAATTTCTTCTTTATTATATTTATTTTTGGTCTTACCCTGTTTTTGAACAGTTTTTACATAGACTTCCTGTGGAATTTCCGGAAGTGGTTCCTTGCTTACATTTCTTTTTTCTTGAATTCTTTCTTTAAGCTTAAGGCTTATCTCTCTTATGTTTTCGTATAACTTCTTCGTTTTTTCTTTATGAGAATTTACATAGTCATTCATAATTCTGTTTTCTGGATTTACATCAAAAATTGAATTTGAATTAACGTGTCCATATAGTATCTCAACAGGTGTTAGTTTTGTGACAGAATGAATAATGTTATTATAGGCTATTACGGCGTATTTCATTTTCTTTGTAATTGTGTCATTCTTAAATTCTGGTTGATTGTTCAGTAATCTGATATGTTCAACTAATGTGGAGTGAACACGTTAGCAAATACCATTCGATTGGGGGTGCTGGGTACTTATAAAATGAATTTTTATTTTATGCAATTCCATAAGTTCCTTAATTACTTTATTATTAAATTCTGTACCGTTGTCAGAGATGATAACGTCCAGTACACCACGTTCTACGAAGTAGTCTATCAGCTTGTCACTTATCTCTGTAGCATGCTGACTAGCTATTCTATACAGCTGCACGTGTTTAGAGAACGTATCTACTACGGTTACAAACTTTGCTTTATCAAATGTCACCGTGTCTATTGCTATTATCTCTAAAGGTCTAGAAGCTGTGGGCGTAAGAGATAGTTCTGTTTTTATAGGAACTCTTTCATATTTTGTCTGTAAACATATTTCACAATTGTTAATAAACTCTTGAACACTGTTCCTAATATTTGGCCAATAATATTTCCTTTTGATCTGATTATAAGTTTCGGTAATACCTCTATGATTGGTTTTACTGACATGGTAGTTACTTACAATCTCTTCAGTTTCTTCAGGATTGGTTACATCTAATAATTTTTCATTACATTTGACTAAATTTAGTTGTGAACTCTTAAAGTTTTTCATTACACATGCTGTAAATCTCTCATAAAAATCGTTTTCAAAATATAGATTATATTTAACATTTAGTACGAGATATTCCTTTACAAAGTTTACTAAATCTTCTTCAAAATTGTTTTCTGATATTTCTACAATAAATCTAATTTTTGTTATTCCGAATAGTTTTTGAATTTTTGTTTTTTCTGGATTTCGTTTAACTAGGGAAAGTATAATTTGATTCTTGCCGAAGTTTACAGGTTCATCTGATATTGGAATTTCTATTTGAGTGTTTCCTTCATAATTAGAGTGAATTGTCTGGTCCGTGTCGTCTTCCTCGTCCAGGTTTACTACCATTGATTCTACGTCATCAAATTCCGGGAAATATGATCCGATTAGTTCATTACTTGGTCTTTCTAAATCTGGGTCAATTTTGTCAACATTAGTTATTTTCTTCTGAGTTATATTTAACTGAATTCTGGAAAGTGCGTCTGCATTTTGGTTAGTTTTTCCTTTCTTATATTTAATTTCATAGTCAAATTCTTCTAATTTCAAACGCCATCTTAATAACTTAGAGTTGGGTTCTTTCACTGAAAATAACCATTGTAAGGGTTTATGGTCAGTATAGATTTTGAACTTTCTTCCGAACAGATAGGGTCTAAAATATTTAGTTGCCCAAACAATTGCTAGTAATTCTTTTTCTATTGCTGAGTAATTAGTTTCGCTCTTATTTAAAGTTCTGCTAGCATAGGCTATTGGTAAATCTGCTCCTTTTACATTTTGACTCAAAATCGCTCCAATTGCAAAATTACTTGCATCCGTTGTTAAGGTAAATTCTTTCTCAAAATCTGAATATTGTAAAATGGGTTCATTGCACAACATGTTCTTACATCTTTCAAAACATTCAATATATTCCGGCTTATTTATATCAATTTTTACATCCTTCTTTAGACAGTTGGTAAATGGTTTTGTAACTTTTGCAAAGTCTTTAATGAATTTCCTATAATAACCTACTAGTCCTAAAAATCCTTTAATTTCCTTGGTGGTTTTTGGTATAGGATAGTTTTTTTATAATTTTTATTTTTTCAGGGTTAGGTTTAACTCCTTCTGGTGTTACTATGTGTCCTAAGTAAGCTACCTCTTTTCTTAGAAATTCGGTCTTGTCTAATTGTATTTTAAAGTTTGACTGTCTCAGTCTTTCAAAAACTTCACGTAAACGGTTTAAATGTTCTTGCAAACCGGTTGAATATATTATTATGTCGTCTAAATACGTCAAACAGGTTTCATTTTGGATTCCACGTAGGATATTGTTCATAACTCTCTGGAATGTGGGAGGACTATTTTTCAAACCGAATGGCTTCCTCAAAAATTCGTAATGTCCATTTTCAGTTGAGAAAGCTGTCTTCTCCACGCTATCCTTGTCCATTTCCACTTGATGGAAACCAGATGCTAGATCTAAGGTCGTAAAGTATTGAGATCGGCCTAATTTATCCAAAATATCCGTTATATTTGGTAACGGGAATCTATCATCGATTGTTTTCGAATTAAGACCTCTAAAATCTATCACTAGCCTAAATTTCTGCTTCCCTGAGGCGTCAGCTTTTTTTGGTACAATCCAAATGGGGCTATTCCAAGGTGATTTAGAATGTCTAATTATTTTTTGTTTAAGCATGTCCTGAATTTGATTGTTTACTTCTTTTTTATAGATTTCTGGATACCTGTAACTTCTATTATAAATTGGGATTTCATCTGTTGTCCTTATTATGTGTTTTACTTGATTGGTAAAAGTCAAATTATTTTCTTCAACATGAAATATATCCGCGTATTCCTTAATTAATTTGATTATTTCGTCTTTTTCTTCAATATTCGTATGATCCGTCCTAATTTTATTCAGGTCTAATTTCTTGTTTTTGCAATTTATTGAGTTAAGATTTATTTCTTTAGATTTTAAGTTAATATGATTTTCATTTCGGGTGTCCACAATTTCAAAATTATCTAATGGTTCAATTTCCAATGGTTTTGGTGTTATTTGTATTTTATTTAGAGAATTATTAATAATTGGGCAAAGTGCTTCATTATTTTTTATAGTCACAACACATTGTGGAATTTCTAGTCCTTTACAATAAGTATAAGGAATTACTCCTTGACCGTTAGACATATTTTTAATTTTTAATTTCACTATCTGTTTACTTCTTGCTTGAATTACATAACTTTGGAAGTTTTTATTTTTAATAATATTGGGTCTGGTTTCTGGTTGTTCAGGTTCTTCCGTGTTAAGATAGAGTATAGGCAACTTCCTAATTGTCTGGTCTTTACTTGGTAATGTGATTGTGTTTTTAATAAAGTCAAAGCTTAGTTTTAACTCTTTCATGTTATCGATTCCTAAAAGTAAGTCGAACTGTTCATGAAAATTAAACAAATAGAATTTTGCGTCTTTCTTGAGTAATAACGGTAATTTACAACTATATTTTTCTCTTGAAGTACCGTGTGCTGTAGTTATCTCAAAAGGTTCTGACTTTATTGCGTTTTTATACATCTGAAATGCTAGGTTTTTCTTTATAAAAGATTTGGTGCTTCCCGTGTCTATCAAGATTTTTAAATTCGTTTCCGGGTCATAAATGTAAGGCAATTCATTGCTGTCATTGTGGATATTCATTATGTTGAATTTATTCCGAGGCTCGTTACTCCTAAAAAATAATTATCGTTTGGTTCGTCTTCATTTAAATTTAACATTTCAAACTGTTCCTGACATATTTCGGGGTTTTCAGAATTATCGTTATAATTTTGCTCTGCTTGTCCTAAATCTTGTTCAAAGTCTTGTGAAAAGTCGCACATTTCTTCAGCGGGTTTTCCGGTTATTTGGTACATTTTTGTGTTCCTAAAAGTATTGTCCGTCTGTCTTGTGGAAATGCTCATAGGTGTAGGTTTGTATTGTTTCTGATTTTGATTGAAATTTGTATTAGTCTTTTGCTGTTGATTTGTGTTAAATGGTTGTCTTGGTTGAAATTGCTGTTACGGTTTGTTAAAATAAGGGTTTTGGGTATTTTGATATTGGTTATTTTGGTAAGGTAGTTGTTTAGGTTGGAAAGTTTTCTGTTGAACAGGTCTTTGCATTTGAACGGGTTTGTTTAGAGCGGGTCTGTTATTCTGATACAATTTAGAATTTTTAAATTGAAAATCGTTCGTTAACATATTTAAAGCTTCTTCTAAACTATGTGGGTCTTTTGTTCTCATTAAAGATCCTACTGGTATCATGTAATCCTCTTAAAAGTACTCTTAACGCTAATTTTTGTACATAGGCACATAACACATGAATGGAAGATGATGGTTCCTTATTAGTAAAATAAGCGATTTGTAAGTTTAAAAGCTTTTGAATTCTTTCATAAAACTTGAATGGGGATTCATTTACCTCTTGTTTTAATTCAGACATTTCAAGGTTTAGAGTAAAACAATCTCTCTTGTCTAAATAGGTGGTCAACAATGTCTTTCTTACGTCTACCCATGAATACGAGTTAGAGCTTACAACAAGCTCTAGGCCTAGATAAAGTGTGTTGTTTAAATAGTATTTTGTATAAATGATTTTGTATTTCTGATGTGCATCTAATTAATCCGTCTGTGATTTTTCACGGGGATTTACTAGTACTATAATATTACTAGATTCTATATATTATTTGAACAATCTTATATTGACTTTAAAGAAAAAACTGATGTTTGCTATGACGGAACTTAAAATTTACCTATGAGATTGAGATAACAATTTCAACGAACTGACAACATTAATAAATATAACATGATGTATTTCAAATTTTATAGTATGACAATGCTTTGCATGCAAGCTTTATTTAAGAGAACAATATAAACAGAAATGACAGTAATATATTTTTTTTAAATAACGTTGTTATTAGTTATTTTCTATTACATACTGTACTTTAATAATTGGTTCGTACTCCTTTTCCACAATTTCTGTAGTTGATATTGATCACCTTATAGTTAAAGAAATTTATAAGTCTTGCCAAATTTTTAAATAGGAATATTGGTTATTTAATATGTGTACATAAGACAATTTTCCTTAGCAAATTTAATAGTTCAGTGATACATCTTTAAAGGAAATCATAGTTACTTATCTCTTATCTTTTTATATTTAAATTAACGTTATCCAAATTATCCAAATGACACATATTTAAATAAAGTTTGCAACCTAACATAACATGTTTAAGCAACCTACTGGTTTTTAATTTGATAGAACTACTAATTTCAGACATCAAATTTAATAACTTCTGACCTTCCACACACACACACACACTGTTGAGGACCGCTCAAAAACTTTGCATGGATTTGGCCAAAATCTTTCTTATCTAGAAATCATTCAAATTAAAATACGATAAGTTTTTGCAGTACTAAAGAAAAAATATGATTTTTTTTTTAGAAAACAGCTTACAAATAGTTGTAATTAAATTTTCAACACATAATACAATACACTAAATTTCTTTCTGTATTTTCAACAAATCCATGCACACCAGATTTTGCTCTTAAATTTAACGTCATTCTTAATGGCTGGACTCTTTTATTTTGTACGTGTATATATTGACAGTCTAGTAATTACTCAAAAAAGAAAAGGGAAAATTACGATAAAACTATTCAGCTTTTTTAATGTTGTTACATAAACTTTTATAATAAATTTCAAGAAGCTGTAGATTTAACTTTAAAGTTTCACCACTAATTACATTTTTATCTATTTTAACAAGGTATTTTGTATCATTAATTATTTCACGAAATCATTATTTACAGTTTAGCTTGAGAAAAATTTAACATTACATTAAGACAAGGATAAGTAATATAAGATAAATAACATTGTCAGAACTTTCCAAACCTTCAGATATAATTTCATTTTACAATAGTTACTCCAACCCTAAAAAAAACTAATTGCAACGTAAAATGTTTATTTTTTCCTTATAACGTACATACATTGCATTTTATAAAGGCTCAAAATAAGTTTACTTCTTTATAATAAAAGTATGAATAACCAAGTATCAGTTTGGTCACAATTTTGAAGTAATCAAGGTCAAATAAATGGTATATTAATTATGTAATAAAGTACAATACTTTTTATTTTCCGTCAGTGAACCTCTTTGTTTAAAACTAAATATGAAGTTAATATACTTTGTTTTGGTTTAAAGACAAACTTATTTGGAAATTTCAAGTAAATTTGAAGATAGTACATAAAAAGATTTTAACTGTTAGAAAAATAGCATGTGACTTGAAAAACAACGGTTATTTCAGTATCTGGAAACTTAATTAATTCTGTTACGACCGTGGAAATAGTAAGATCAAACCGATTTCAATGTATTGCCAACATATTGTTGTTTCTTACACTATTAGAAAACCCATTGCTCCTCATACACTTGACCACATTTATATAGTTATTCTCATTTGAATGATTTCACGTTCAAAATTGCTAAACTTCAATGTATTATTTAGATATTATCTTGTTTGTTATTTATTCAAATGTCATGATGTGCAAACACAATCTCAAACATAAATTAATTTTAATATTACTAGTAATTAGGAAATATAGTTAATCATTCATTATGTAAAAACACATTAAATGTGCATAGGTAGAGTCGCAGTAAGAAATTGTCAGGCATGTGAATATGTATTAATTGCAAAAATATATAAGCGTCCATAGTTCAAAGCAAGCACATAGTTAAGTTGGTAATATGAAATGACCGATAGTATAATATGCACAGGGTAAATGACAAATCTCATTTTAGTTAGTTGTAATATTTCAGAAGTACATATTTCTAAATAAATAATGTACTAAAGAGTGTTGATTTTCGTGGTATATTTTAGAAGAACTTTTCTCTTTTCATTCCAAGTTGTTTTGTTGTGATTATGCAACTTGTCGATAAAAAATAACAATAGGCCCTATATTGTAAACTAAAATGTAAATATAAGTTAGTTATATTACGTCTTTTACAAATTGTAAGTTTAATTATTTTTAATAATACATTCAGTAATACTTATAAATAATCCAAATTACTTAAATAAAAAGGGGAAAATTATACTGTACAAAATAACTAAATTAATATTTAAATTGTTGGGGGAAAACATTCGGCGAGTTGCCTTTAAACTTTGAGTAGTTTAGAAAAATAAAGTTAAAGACTCGACTTACTTTTATTGACCAAGTTAAATAAATCGCCGTGCGAGTCATGAATATGACCTAGTAGCCACAATCACTCAGATAGGTATATTAGATAGATAATTCAAAGTTTCAAATTTCTAATCAAAATTAATGTTGTTACTGGTGCCAAATAAAGTATGACCACAAAGCATAAACTTAAATAGTCATTGTTACAAAAGATTTTATAATCTCTTATTATAAATCGATATCGATTGTTAATATTATTTCTTTTAAACTCCAATAACTTGTTTGTTTTTTATTCTTAATTTAAAAAAAGTTATAATAATTTTGTGCTTCATTATTTACTTTTTTCCTTACTGGACTGGGTATATTATATAAATACTTAGTCCTTTTTTTCTTTTCTTTCTAGTTGATGACGATAGTTTTGCCTATTTTTCATTCATTATCGAATTAATATATCTTTTTAAAATTATTTGCATTTATTTAATGCGTCAAGAAGCTAATTAAACAACAATTAACAAATAACAATTTACCACAGTACATTTAAATACACGCACAAAACACATCGCATAAATATAAAGTTATAATTTATCACTATACAAAATGTTAGGCAATGAAATATTTTTTTCAAAAACTTAAGATTTTTTTAAATTTGCAAGCAGCAAACAGTACCTTATACATATACTATTAACCATTAATGTTATATAATGGTACATATACATTACCATTAACATATACATTAGTTGAGTATATCTGAGAAGTACCCACTTTATAGTTGTATGATTTTAATAGCCGTATGCTGTAGTTGAAACATTGGTCAGAGTTCGTGGTGCTTCCTACCACCAGTGGCAAAATTTATTCAAGCAAATTATTCAAAAATTTTCTAATTTGCATTTTTACAGTAAAATTATAAAATATTGTGTATATATTTTCAATGCCTATTCAAAAACATTATTTTTCCTTTAACCAAACTAGGATTTTTTTAAAACGTTATTTTATATTAAAAACAACTCTACTTACTGTACTAATTATTGTAAATTAAATTTCGTTGATTTATATATTGAATGTTTCGACGTTTTCAAATTTTTCTAATATTTGTTTTACTATAACTTCTACAATTTGTATTTATAGAGATTTAGAGTTCTTCGCTTTAGTTAGAGCCTCCCTCGTAAATTACCTTCAATATTTAGTTATGTTTGCCCATCTTTTGCACTCTCTTTAATTTGAATGCTGCAATAAAATATTCTAAATGTTATATGTAATCTTTTGTCTAGTGTAAACTAGTTTTGCAATATTACAATGTATTATTACGTGTCAATTGTAAATATAATCATACAAATTTTCACTCGTTACATTTAACTAGGCCTACAGAGCATTTATTATACTGTACTATAGTTCCTAAAAAAAAGCTAAACATGTTTTTGTATTATTCCATCTTATACTACACAGTTTGTTCCACAATTGTGTTAATATGTAATCATCTATCCTTTACTGTTGAACATTTTGAATGATGACAGTAATTTAATATATACTAAAATTTTAAAACGCAGACATATAGGCCTACATAAACCAACAAAGCCATTCCTCCCTTTCTTGTCATCTCTTTATTATAATATGGATTTCTTCGAAAAACAAAAAGTTTTCATAAATACAATTTAAATTGTGAATTATATTAGCCTATTTTGACCCACTTCATCCTAACTAATAGGATTATTTGTAGCTAGAAATATACATTTTACCGAAGGGAGTTTTCATTATTTTAAATTTGAAATACTGAATTTTTGCATTGAAATAAAACACATTAATACGAACAATAACTTTAAATTTTAGTAATAAATGTTGAAGTATTCGGAGAAATTGTTTTAAACTAAAAAATACTAGTTTATCCTCTAAAATATATGTTTAGGTAATGTAATAAAAGAATTAATAAAAAAACATACAGCTTTAATTAATGTTAAATTGTACAGTGACATTTTAAAGTCATACTGTGGTTTAGCATAAGGAAGAAAATGATATAAAGCTCTAAAAGATTTGGTTTTTAGAGAGTGGGTGATAAGTGTTGGTTACTTTAGATGTTTGCTTCTAAAATAATTTCTAAAACCTTTATATTTCAACTCGCCTGTCAGAAGTATAAGTGAAAAAAGAAGAAAATATTGATACTTGAGATATTGTCAACTTTGCCATTTATATTTCAGAAAGAAAGAGCGCGATTACTTGTCACTTCTTGGTCGCCTCGTGTTACGTTTTTGAAGATATGGCATTTGATATATGTTAATAGATCTATATCAAATTATGTATAATATTATCGAACTGGAAGTCAACAACAGCTTATTGTAATCGCTTTCTTTTTACGTAGTAATATAATTAATAGTAGTATATGTTTCTTGAAAAAGCACAAATTACACATTTTATAAAGTTATATACTCGTAGTTTTTCTACCCAGTACGAAACACAATCTAAACACAGAGTAACTCCCCAGGACGAATTTACGGGTATTTTCCTTAGATTTAACTTGTTTTTTATTTTTCCGGATTGTTCGAATGATCTTTGGTTTTATAGTAGAACCGTTCTAATTCTTATAGCACATTAAAAAAAACTAAATATTGCAAGTATAAAAAGGAAGCAAATTATGTACAAAATACTTTTATTTTTTAACCAAAATCAAAAGTATATAAAATTAATTTAAAAAATGTATCAGGCTATTCATTCTACACGTTTAGAAAACTTTATCCGTCAGCAGAAATAAAGAAATTATAAATTATTATAATTATCCCTTAAATATTGAATTATTCTTAGAATTCTATGTGACACTAATCCTCAATCGAAATCATTAGTCATTAAATAAATACTGCTTACATTATATTGATCACTATTTTTCGCATACTTATTATAATATAATATTACTATAACATAATAATATTATAATTGTATATTTTAATAATTATAATATTATAATAACGTATTAGTATATACTACGTATCGCCTATTCCCTCTCCATGCTCTGACTTGTGTCTACGCAAAAAAATTCGTGACGCAAGATTACAGAAACATAGTCAAGCGAAAGTGCCTAACGTGGCAGTAGAAGTAATCACTTCAAAAAGATAATTAAGTAACATTAATGATCAGGCAATACAATGGCTATGCAACTGAAATAGAGGGACAGACAAGTCTTGTTGAATATTAGCTAAACGATGTTAAGAGACGAGGAGATTACGTAATAGATAATAAACTTTTCACCAACTATCTCAAGCACCAAAGATTTTCTTTATTTAAAGCAGATTAAACTTTAAAAATATATTTTTAGATTCTAATGTGTTTGATAAAAATATATATTTAAATATAAAATCATAATTATTGTAATAAATATTATTATTATAACTATCCCTTACATATTCAATTATTCTCATAATAATATAATAATAATTATTATTATTATATATAATAATTATCCCTTATATAATGAATTATTCTTAGAATTCTATGAAAAGTCCATACACTAACATCTCACTCAAAATCATTAGTCACTAAATAAATACTGCTTACATTATATTGATCACTATTTTTCGCACACTTATTTTAATTATAATAATATTATATATAATATTATAATTATGGACCCGGCAATGCTTCGCTATTGCTTAATTTGAAACTTTGAAAGCCTGTAATTCGTATCCCGTGTAATTCAACATCCTGTAATTCGTATCCCGTGTAATTCAACATAGGCCTAATGATTGTTACACATAATTAATAAAACAACTGATTTGAATCAAAAGTTTAATAAAATTTTAGGTTAGGCCTTTAAAACCTATGAAATATAATAATTAAAACATCTAATATTACAATTTAACATTCTATTATTGTTACACATTATAAATAAAACAGCTTATTTGGAACAAAGGTTTAACACAATTTTAGGTTAGACCTATTATTATAAAATCAACACACTTTTTTTTAAAGAGTTTGGAATTATCACCATAGTAACCAGAATAACACATTAATAAATACAAATCAGCTGTTTCATCTTTTATATGGCTGCTTATGGGAGGGATGAATTTTCGCATTTTCTACCCTTTAAATCCTTTCTTAGTAATGCAAAATCCTTTCATTTTGCAAAATCCTTTCTTAGTACGCCTCTACATTATTGGACGGATGTACCTTCCAAATTTCAAGTCTCTAGCTTTAATAGAATCGGCTCTGCGTTGATCATCAGTCAGGACATTGCATTTTATATAAGAGATTATAATTATTTTATTATAATATTATATATAATATTATAATTATTACATTCTAATATTATAATTATTATATTATAGTATTATAATTATTATATCATAATATTATAATTATTAAATTATAACATTATAACTATGCAATTTCAAAATATGATATAATATTTTTTGACTTGTGTAATTTTATTGACCCTTACCAATGAATACAGAAATGTATTCATTGCCCTTACTCTCCTCTAATATTAATACTGATAAAAATATATATCGGTCATAGAAGTTATTACTTCCAACGTGTGGCACACCCAATGTTTTTTTTTTATATCAATTTTTGTGTCAATTTTGTTATATAATTTTTTTTATAGTAATAACTATACTATATATATAATAGCATTATATACTATATAATTATATATAGTATAATTATTATATTAATTATATATTATTATCATATATTATATAATATATAATAATTTATTAATTATATTAATAATAATTTATTATTAGTACAATAATTATTAATGCTATTTAATGAATTGATTTAAAAATAATACATGTGAATATTAATCGGTGAAATTTGAATCAAATAAATTTAGTAGGGTAATTTAATAAACTATAAACAAAATTTTCTAAAATAACCTCATCTTCTAATATTTATATATTCCATCTAGGTACATTACGCGAAGCTGTAAAATTTTCCAAGTGGAACAAAAGGAATAAAGGCCATTTCAGATAGGAACAACTTATATTACTAGACCATAAAATTAAACTGGAAATATGGCTATACTGAACGAAGCAATATAAATCCAATTTATGAGGGAAATGTATGCCTTAATAATATATTTTAAATCGTTTACAGTTATAAATCTTAAAATGAATATGAATTAAGAGAAATAAAATCTTTTAAACTAAAAATACCGTTATTTGCCTTGAATCAATGGATATAGTAAAATAAATGGATTTTTGTTGGTTCTAAATTAAGATAATTAAAAGCATGTACGACGTGTCATTCAGGAACGCTAAAAAGACGCTTCAGGAATGTTATGTTATTATAACAATAAGTTGAATATTTAAAGTAATTTGTATTAGTGTTTGTTGTAAAACATGTAGAAGCAAAGTATGAAAAAAAAGTATTCGCTCTTTTTTCTGTGTGATATCTAAATACATCTATATTCATAATGATTGAATTAAAACCCGAACCCCAAATAGAAGGAACAAAAAACATTAACAAAACAATTTAATGAAAATTTATGTTTCATGTACCCCTAATGCACATTTCAATGAAGTAGTCATCATCCTCAGAGGGTTTTAACACTACTGAACCAAACCATTCTAGGGTATACGCCATCCTCCCCACTCCTTCCTCACCGTTCTCGCCCAATCACAACGCGTCTAGGTGGGGAGTAGGAGGAGCGACGTTTACCGTTAAAAGCATTAATAAATACAAATTAAAATAATAAAAAATATAAATCTTTTTAACAAATAATAAAATAAACTTAAATATAATAAAATAAAAATTACAATAAAAATGTAAAATAAAAATAAAAAATATAATAAATGAACTTAATAGGCTACCACAATAAACTGAGTACAAATTAGTAAAAGAATAAAATAAAACAAGAAACATAATCCATAAAAATAAATATAACAAATAATATTGAACAACTGGAAATAAACGTAAGATATGAAGAAGTAAGACTTTTAAACAATTTAACATACACATACTGACCAATTATTACATACAATCAGCAGAAATAATATTTAAAATACTAGGCAGATAGCACAATACAATAACAGAACAAAAACACTAACAAACTATGTGATCCATAAAATAAAATTACACGTATCGATTAAATAAATTTCAACAAATACATTTAATTGCACAAAATGGAAATAGCCTATAGGAATATAAGGTTAAAAATATAAGGTTAGTTTTAATTCAAAACTTACCAAAGGCCTAGAACCCATTTTTAAGAAATGTAATCTTAGGATTGCTTTCAAAGTCAAAATACCCTTAGACAACTGTTAGGCAGTCCTCGGGATAAAATTCCGATGTTGGAAAAGTCTGGAATTTATGAAATAAAATTTGACACATGTAAAAGGATTTATCTAGGCCAGACAAGGAGAAAAATTACGAGATTTAAAGAACACATAGCTCGCATTAAATACGATAGGCCTGAAAAATCTAGCGTAGCAGACCACATTCTTGAAACAAAACATAACAAAGTTGGAAATAACACATGTTAGGTTGAGGAAAGACGTGTCTTTAACAGGTTATTGAACAGCTGGGAAAGCATTTCCATATTTCAGCTGTGCAATTTGTGAATTTGCCGCCACAGTGCTCTTCAACCTTTGTAATAATCTATATACATTTAATATCATAAATTAATTGTTTCTTTGGTACATTTGGTGACTTGATTGGTCATGAAGCGAGGATCAAAACAACATCCATATATATAAAATTCAATGTATGTCCGTCTGTTTGTATGTTTGTCCTTTATGCTTTACCAAACCGTCCATCCGATTGCTTTGAAATTTTGCATAGTAACACAGGTTAACCCAGGGAAGGTTTTAGGCCATTTACCGAAGTCCTAGGACATTAGGGCTACGCCCCAGTGGAACTCAAAGTTTCAATGTTAATCTTATGGAAGGTCAATCTTAAGGAAGAAGAAGAAAGATTTCTTTTGATTTTATCAGAAACAGCTGTTCGTATGAAAAGCTTAAAACAGCTGATTTTGATCAACAGCTGATTTTGATCAACAACTGATTTGGATCAAAAACTGAATATAATTTTAGGTTAGGTAAATCAAGCAATGAGCAGAATCCCATTATAATTTACATCGGCCCTCAGGGATACGAATTACAGGCTTTCAAAGTTTCAAATTAAGCAATAGCAAAGCATTGCCGGGTCAGCTAGTAA
>JAGFPH010004194.1:24580-37747 GCA_018207615.1 Philaenus spumarius
GTAATCATCTATCCTTTACTGTTGAACATTTTGAATGATGACAGTAATTTAATATATACTACAATTTTAAAACGCAGACATATACATAAACCAACAAAGCCATTCCTCCCTTTCTTGTCATCTCTTTATTATAATATGGATTTCTTCGAAAAACAAAAAGTTTTCATAAGTACAATTTATATTGTGAATTATATTAGCCTATTTTGACCCACTTCATCCTAACTAATAGGATTATTTGTAGCTAGAAATATACATTTTACCGAAGGGAGTTTTCATTATTTTAAATTTGAAATACTGAATTTTTGCATTGAAATAAAACACATTAATACGAACAATAACTTTAAATTTTAGTACTAAATATTGAAGTATTCGGAGAAATTGTTTTAAACTAAAAAATACTAGTTTATCCTTTAAAATATATTTTTAGGTAATGTAATAAAAGAATTAATAAAAAAACATACAGCTTTAATTAATGTTAAATTGTACAGTGACATTTTAAAGTCATACTGTGGTTTAGCATAAGGAAGAAAATGATATAAAGCTCTAAAATATTTGGTTTTTAGAGAGTGGGTGATAAGTGTTGGTTACTTTAGATGTTTGCTTCTAAAATAATTTCTAAAACCTTTATATTTCAACTCGCCTGTCAGAAGTATAAGTGAAAAAGAAGAAAATATTGATACTTGAGATATTGTCAACTTTGCCATTTATATTTCAGAAAGAAAGAGTGCGATTACTTGTCACTTCTTGGTCGCCTCGTGTTACGTTTTTGAAGATATGGCATTTGATATATGTTCATAGATCTATATCAAATTATGTATAATATTATCGAACTGGAAGTCAACAACAGCTTATTGTAATCGCTTTCTTTTTACGTAGTAATATAATTAATAGTAGTATCTGTTTCTTGAAAAAGCACAAATTACACATTTTATAAAGTTATATACTCGTAGTTTTTCTACCCAGTACGAAACACAATCTAAACACAGAGTAACTCCCCAGGACGAATTTACGGGTATTTTCCTTAGATTTAACTAGTTTTAGTAGCAAGTTTTATTTTTCCGGATTGTTCTAATGATCTTTGGTTTTATAGTAGAACCGTTCTAATTCTTATGGCACATTAAAAAAACTAAATATTGCAAGTATAAAAAGGAAGCAAATTATGTACAAAATACTTTTATTTTTTAACCAATATCAAAAGTATATAAAATTAATTAAAAAAATGTATCAGGATATACATTCTACACGTTTAGAAAACTTTATCCGTCAGCAGAAATAAATAAATTATAAATTATTATAATTATCCCTTAAATATTGAATTATTCTTAGAATTCTATGTGACACTAATCCTCAATCGAAATCATTAGTCATTAAATAAATACTGCTTACATTATATTGATCACTATTTTTCGCATACTTATTATAATATAATATTACTATAACATAATAATATTATAATTGTATATTTTAATAATTATAATATTATAATAACGTATTAGTATATACTACGTATCGCCTATTCCCTCTCCATGCTCTGACTTGTGTCTACGCAAAAAAATTCGTAACGCAAGATTACAGAAACATAGTCAAGCGAAAGTGCCTAACGTGGCAGTAGAAGTAATCACTTCAAAAACATAATTAAGTAACATTAATGATCAGGCAATACAATGGCTATGCAACTGAAATAGAGGGACAGACAAGTCTTGTTGAATATTAGCTAAACGATGTTAAGAGACGAGGAGATTACGTAATAGATAATAAACTTTTCACCAACTATCTCAAGCACCAAAGATTTTCTTTATTTAAAGCAGATTAAACTTAAAAATATATTTTTAGATTCTAATGTGTTTGATAAAAATATATATTTAAATATAAAATCATAATTATTGTAATAAATATTATTATTATAACTATCCCTTACATATTCAATTATTCTCATAATAATATAATATAATAATTATTATTATATATAATAATTATCTCTTATATAATGAATTATTCTTAGAATTCTATGAAAAGTCCATACACTAACATCTCACTCAAAATCATTAGTCACTAAATAAATACTGCTTACATTATAGTGATCACTATTTTTCGCACACTTATTTTAATTATAATAATATTATATATAATATTATAATTATTTTATTATAATATTATATATAATATTATAATTATTACATTCTAATATTATAATTATTATATTATAGTATTATAATTATTGTATCATAATATTATAATTATTAAATTATAACATTATATAACTATGCAATTTCAAAATATGATATAATATTTTTTGACTTGTGTAATTTTATTGACCCTTACCAATGAATACAGAAATGTATTCATTGCCCTTACTCTCCTCTAATATTAATACTGATAAAAATATATACCGGTCGTAGAAGTTATTACTTCCAACGTGTGGCACACCCAATGTTTTTTTTTTTTATATCAATTTTTGTGTCAATTTTGGTATATAAATTTTTGTATAGTAATAACTATACTATATATATAATAGCATTATATACTATATAATTATATATAGTATAATTATTATATTAATTATATATTATTACCATTTATTATATAATATATAATAATTTATTAATTATATTAATAATAATTTATTATTAGTACAATAATTATTAATACTATTTAATGAATTGATTTAAAAATAATACATGTGAATATTAATCGGTGAAATTTGAATCAAATAAATTTAGTAGGGTAATTTAACAAACTATAAACAAAATTTTCTAAAATAACCTCATCTTCTAATATTTATATATTCCATCTAGGTACATTACGCGAAGCTGTAAAATTTTCCAAGTGGAACAAAAGGAATAAAGGCCATTTCAGATAGGAACAACTTATATTACTAGACCATAAAATTAAACTGGAAATATGGCTATACTGAACGAAGCAATATAAATCCAATTTATGAGGGAAATGTATGCCTTAATAATATATTTTAAATCGTTTACAGTTATAAATCTTAAAATGAATATGAATTAAGATAAATAAAATCTTTTAAACTAAAAATACCGTTATTTGCATTGAATCAATGGATATAGTAAAATAAATGGATTTTTGTTGGTTCTAAATTAAGATAATTAAAAGCATGTACGACGTGTCATTCAGGAACGCTAAAAAGACGCTTCAGGAATGTTATGTTATTATAACAATAAGTTGAATATTTAAGGTAATTTGTATTAGTGTTTGTTGTAAAACATGTAGAAGCAAAGTATGAAAAAAAAGTATTCGCTCTTTTTTCTGTGTGATATCTAAATACATCTATATTCATAATGATTGAATTAAAACCCGAACCACAAATAGAAGGAACAAAAAACATTAACAAAACAACAATCTAATGAAAATTTATGTTTAATGTACCCCTAATGCACATTTCAATGACGTAGTCATCATCCTCAGAGGGTTTTAACACTACTGAACCAAACCATTCTAGGGTATACGCCGTCCTCCCCACTCCCTCCTCACCGTTCTCGCCCAATCACAACGCGTCTAGGTGGGGAGTAGGAGGAGCGACGTTTACCGTTAAAAGCATTAATAAATACAAATTAAAATAATAAAAAATATAAATCTTTTTAACAAAAATAATAAAATAAACTTAAATATAATAAAATAAAAATTACAATAAAAATGTAAAATAAAAATAAAAAATATAATAAATGAACTTAATAGGCTACCACAATAAACTGGGTACAAATTAGTAAAAGAATAAAATAAAACAAGAAACATAATCCATAAAAATAAATATAACAAATAATATTGAACAACTGGAAATAAACGTAAGATATGAAGAAGTAAGACTTTTAAACAATTTAACATACACATACTGACCAATTATTACATACAATCAGCAGAAATAATATTTAAAATACTAGGCCTAACAGAACAAAAACACTAACAAACTATGTGATCCATAAAATAAAATTACACGTATCGATTAAATAAATTTCAACAAATACATTTAATTGCACAAAATGGAAATAGCATATAGGAATATAAGGTTAAAAATATAAGGTTAGTATTAATTCAAAACTTACCAAAGGCCTAGAACCCATTTTTAAGAAATGTAATCTTAGGATTGCTTTCAAAGTCAAAATACCCTTAGACAACTGTTAGGCAGTCCTCGGGATAAAATTCCGATGTTGGAAAAGTCTGGAATTTATGAAATAAAATTTGA
Source organism: Philaenus spumarius (assembly GCA_018207615.1). NCBI lineage: Eukaryota > Metazoa > Arthropoda > Insecta > Hemiptera > Aphrophoridae > Philaenus > Philaenus spumarius. The sequence goes on from JAGFPH010004194.1 coordinate 28,785, forward strand.
CACATGTAAAAGGATTTATCTAGGCCAGACAAGGAGAAAAATTACGAGATTTAAAGAACACATAGCTCGCATTAAATACGATAGGCCTGAAAAATCTAGCGTAGCAGACCACATTCTTGAAACAAAACATAACAAAGTTGGAAATAACACATGTTAGGTTGAGGAAAGACGTGTCTTTAACAGGTTATTGAACAGCTGGGAAAGCATTTCCATATTTCAGCTGTGTGAATTTGTCGCCACAGTGCTCTTCAACCTTTGTAATAATCTATATACATTTAATATCATACATTAATTGTTTCTTTGGTACATTTGGTGACGTGATTGGTCATGAAGCGAGGATTAAAACAACATCTATATATATAAAATTCAATGTATGTCCGTCTGTTTGTATGGTTGTCCTTTATGCGTTACCAAACTGTCCATCCGATTGCTTTGAAATTTTGCATAGTAACACAGGTTAACCCAGGGAAGGTTTTAGGCCATTTACCGAAGTCCTAGGACATTAGGGCTACGCCCCAGTGGAACTCAAAGTTTCAATGTTAATCTTATGGAAGGTCAATCTTAAGGAAGAAGAAGAAAGATTTCTTTTGATTTTATCAGAAACAGCTGTTCGTATGAAAAGCTTAAAACAGCTGATTTTGATCAACAGCTGATTTTGATCAACAACTGATTTGGATCAAAAACTGAATATAATTTTAGGTTAGGTAAATCAAGCAATGAGCAGAATCCCATTATAATTTACATCGGCCCTCAGGGATACGAATTACAGGCTTTCAAAGTTTCAAATTAAGCAATAGCGAAACATTGCCGGGTCAGCTAGTATTTGATAAAATATTTGCTAGTAATTGTTCTTCTTAACTATTGTTTATAAAATGTTGATGTCTTAGAAGTTAATTTTTTTTTAATCTATGAAATTTAAAACTTAAATATACTTATTACTAATACAGTAGATTACTAGACATAATTAAATTCCAGTTTTAGAATAAAAAATACTTTCAGTACAAAAAATGTATTTACCATTGCGTAATATTAGTTGGATAAATGCTGCATATAATTATAATATGTACATAAACGTCAAATCGTTTATCAATACCCTTATAATTGATTATTGAGTATTATACTCAATAAGAATAATATAATATATTATATTCTTGATGTCTTCTTTATAAAAAGCTTTTGTACCTTTTTATATTTTGAGTGTTTTCATGTATTCTGAGTTTCACGCAGAAGCGACTACGCATTGCTACAATTTAAATGCATAATTTATCATACCAAATCATAGGCTTTCTCAAACTTTAAAATCACCAGCAATTTCTGGTGCTTTCCTCCACAACTGTCTTCCACATAAAATTAAAATAACTGAGGAATATGCCTCTAAAAATTAAATGTGAATGTACTTAGAGCAAGGCATTTTTATTCAATAGAAGAATTCATGGGACCGCCATCTATTGAATGATGAAGGTTTCTTTCTTGTTCATACATTTGATATGAATTAATAGGAAAGTAATTTTAAAAGATAAAAAATGTATTAAATTATTTAAATGCATAAACAGTATTGACAAAGCTAATAAAATGTACAAAATTGTCTTCTACCTGCTAAATAAATAAACATAAACCAATTTTATTATGTATGTAAAAGTTTATGAGATAATTTATAAATCAAGCTCATAATTCATTGTGGAGTAAAAAATCGCTGCGTAATGTTTCACTTTTTGGTGTAATTAAAAGTAATGAAATTTAAAACAACACCGATATAATCTCGTAATTCACTCTGTTTTACTAAAACACCAAAGCTTTTCTTTAATTAAATTAAATCAAACTAAATTATGTTTTGCATAAGATTTATTTTTTAAGATTTATCTACTAAAGTAGATTCGCATAAAGGTTTCGAAGTTTAATTCTATCAAAATAACATTTCTTTAAAACCTACTTCTTACTTTTCCACAAGTACTTAAAATAGTTAATTATTATTTAATCAACTTATTACTTTCTCCCCCCCTATACGTAGTATATGGAGAAAGTATTGCTTTCGTTCAAATTTTCGAATTTGAATTTTTAGTGGAATTATCTGTTTTGGTGCTCCCTGTTTAGTATTAAAATTACCCACATTAGTATTTAACTGTGTTCTTTCATATTTAAACTCATCCATTAATATTGAAGTACGCCCTTTTGTATTTAAATTATCCAATTTGTATGTAAACTCTTCCACTAATACTTTACTTTTTAAACTATAAAATAAAATAAAGTTTGAATTCAACCACTTTGTATATCCTTATTTGTCACATTCAACTTAAAATTCAAACTATCATGTTCACATTGTATATGCCTAGTTTCATAGATTTATAATACGAATCTATACTAATTCGTTCTGTTCAATGTAGTTATGATACAAAATAAAGTTCATATACATTCAAATACCATTGTATTTAATTTTACTTTAGTGATCGGAAGAAAAATTGATGTTGAGATTTTTGTGGAAATATCCGTTTTGGGACCCCCTGAGTCCAAAAAAGTGGATTTTACAAAATGTATGTCTGTATGTATGTCTGTCTGTACGTATGTATGTCTGTATGTATGTATGTCTGTATGTATACAAAGCTAGAGCGAAAACTATTAGATCGATTTCAAACAAATTTGCACCAGACATGTCAAGTAGGCCTGTATAGATGCACGAAAAACGGTTTTGAAATTTTTTAAAAACAACCACCATTTTGGCGAAAAAACCCCAAAAAATCTGTTATTATTTTTTTTAATAAAAAAAACGGCTCTAACGATTTTGATAAAATTTGGCTTATTTGTAGCCTTTAATGTACCCTACCATATGAAAAAACCCGCATCTTTCTAAAAATTCTCGTTTAGCTAATAATAATAATAATAATAATAACAGATTTTTGGGGGTGTTTTGGCCATAAAGGCGGTTGTTTTTCAAAATATTTGTCAAAACCTTTTTTCTTGCATCTATACAGGCCTAATTGACGTGTTTGGTGCAAATTTGTTTGAAATCGATCGAATAGTTTTATCTCTAGCTAATAATAATAATATTTAGTAGTTAATCTCGTAGTTTAAAATCACCTCTCCTACCCCTCCTACAATAATGAAGTCACTGTGAGTCTGTTTAATAATTTAAGTATGTTTGTGAAAAAGTATGTGCCAGTTTCTCGGTACCGTTTATTTGGTTATTGATTAAGATCATTATTAATGTGAAAAAAATACTCTTGCTTAGTAACGCAAAAGTTTATTTATATAAACACAACAATTAAAATCATAAAGCAAGTTCAACCTGTTCAAAAATCTTATTTCTATTTTTTCATACTTACTTAGCTTAAATTCTTTCTTTGTACAACATATTATTTTGTAGACATTTAAAATCTCATATGAATACAAAACTTTGAATAATGTAAATTAAAAAACCAATTCGAAAAATATAAATATTATAAATTAATAAAGTTTAATGTTTTAAGAGGAGTATAGGAAATTAAATCTCAGTTTAGAGGCAGATTAGGAATTATTTTAAATTTTAGAATTGTTTGTAATTTTTATTTAGTTTTCATATTTAACCCATTTTTGTGTTACATCTGAGCCTATTACAGAACTTATATGAAGTAGATACAGTAGTTGTATGTAAAATATATCATACTGCGTACTGCAACCAGCGTAATGTATAGACCAAATTATTAAATTGATAATGTTACAGGAGTTATAGCACAGTTAAAAACAATCAAAATGACTAAGGTTTACACGTAACCTAAGAATTAAAGGTACACAATATTTCCAAGAATAAAACTTAAATATGTAATAGTTTGTTAAAATTCCACAATTAAATAGCCTGAATTCTAGTTCAGATGAGTCGAGTTTCCAATAAGTAACACAAGGTGATACTATCAATGTTTCCTAACATTGTTTAAACAACGCAAATCCAAAATTGATGTTACAAACAATTATGGCGTGTGAAAACACAAGTATTGTTATTTGCAAGATATTTTATTTCAGTAAAAATAAAAGAATGTTCCCATTTCTTAAACTGCGTTTACAATAGACAACAAAAAGGGTTACTAACATTTTGTCTACATACATTTGCTATTAACAAGAATATCGCTAGCGTAGTTATAGCTATCTACAGTAAAGCGAATTATTAGTAACAGTTGTTTTGGTTTGCCTCTAGGTTGCCTCTATACATATACCTTTTGTTCTACTCGTAGTCCGGTAACCGAACTTATTTGTTGGTGACGATCGTCTCGCCTTTCCTATTTAGGAATTGTCAAACCAATTTGTTGTGAAGATTATTCTCAAAATATTCCTTCAGCTGAGCTTTGTATTTTAAATGGACAAATATTTGAAGAATTCAAAATGTTTTTACTATTTAAAGGTATACATTTTCCTTTGAATTATTCAACACTTTCTCTCAAACTATAGCTCTTTTCATGTGCATGTATATATATAATACATAACCTATAAATTAACAGCTTTCACATAATTTTAACTTGTTCAAATAATAGTATGAGTATTGCAGTATTGCTACGTGTCTTTGTTATATTTATCTAAATTAGTCATATTATTATACAGTGTAGAAGAAGAATATAACAGTTTTAAAATTAACGGGTTCTAGTATTTCAATATATTATAATAGTTTCTTTGATGGTAGCTACGTTTATTACAAACTGGAATGGAATACTGAATATTTCAAAGGAGTCTTCTGAAAGTAATTGTAGGAAGAGACTGTTCTGAAAGCAAATCGGTTGTTATTAGTGCTAAACGAGCATCACTTTATCGTAAAGCAATCTGCAGTAAAATGTAGCATTTATACAGCTATTTCTTTTTTTATTAAACTCTATCATGTGTTATTTAGTTTCCTCAATTATAAAAAATAAATTACTCACTAGTGTGTCATAACTAATATAAAATAAAATACAATTAGTAAACAGTTATTTTACAACATAACAAATAAATGTTATCTTAATATATTAATATTTCTTAATTGGTATTCTTCAAACAGTATTTACAAACGGTAATGGCTGTTTAAGGTTTAAAGGCCTTAAATTAGTACCATTGTAAACATTGAGGAAATAAATATATCCTATATCTAAAGGTATTTCAAAGCCAAACTAAAACACTTATAGTTTATTTCGCACATAAGTGCTAAGGACAATTTATGTATAAATATTTCAATTCAATAATGTTACTAGTTTATTTTTTCTGCAAGGATGTTTATCGAATGCACTAGCAAATACATAACAAATATAGCAAACAATAAACTTTTATTATAATAGGGTAAAATTGCCATCAATTATTATTTTATGGGATTTTATTATCCCATTATTATAATATGCAAGGCTTCTCTAATACGTAATAAATAATGAGTAAATGATAAGGCTCTGTTTGTATACGTAATAAATTAATTTTACTAAAATACGTCAGTTACTTGTTCGTATTTTATTTCCTTACATACATTTACATGTAGCTCACAAAAATAATGTATGAGGGCTTATTTGGAACTATTTTATTGGTTTTTAAGACCCTTACAGTTGGATCGTTCCGTTTGAAAATGATTAAAAGAATGATTAAAGTCCGTTTGACTTTAAAGAAAAAATAATATTTTTCCAATAATCACTGCAATCAACTTAAATTTTAATTTATAACCTCTTTTATATTAAGTTAAGTGTGTTATTTTTACACAGCAAGAACCAAAAATAAAGTAAAACTCACTCTATTAACTATGACATGGAGCCATTACACAACCACATATATTTTTATTTACGTTTATACGTTTATTCAATAACTTGCCAATTACACATACCAATTAGTATAACAAACGTTGTTGACCTACAAAGTTACAATAATTTGAATTGATGAAGGAAAATATGGCTAATTCTTTTCTAGGTTCGTTAGTGCTCGTAGTACTTCACTACACATAATTAACAAGTCGGCTGTGAAATATTTTTAAAGTTATATTATGTCGATTAAGAAAGAACCATTTCTTTAACAATTTTATCTGGTTTAGTTTTAAAATTATTATTATTTAACTTATCAGCTATATTTTGTTAAGTAGAACAGCTGTTAGAGATCAGTTCGTTTAGTATGCACAGAATCGGTTTTTTAATTAAAATCAGCTGACTATTCATCAATAAATCAAGTGTTTTTGTCACTAGTCAGTTTTATGAAATATACAAAATTTGTAACATCTTTTCTAACGAAATAGTTAATTATTGTCTGAAAAAAAGTATTTATGGGCCCATCTATTGAATATTTTTTTTTTTTTTTTTTTCAAAGAATCGTAAATATTCCTCAGACACGTTGTCCAAAGAAAACTAAAAATTTTATAGTTTTGGCCTATATCGATTTCATAGGAGCGACTATTTAGGAGAGTTTTATTCAAAAAGAGTATAATGAATTGAATTTTGATTAATTGATCAAGTATTTCGGCATTCGTACCAACACTCATTAAATCTAAGACAAATGCCATTTATGTTAATTCAATACAAAAGACGTAGAAAGTGTTACCAAATTCTTTTAAATATATACATTAGATTTGATACTTAATTATTTCATTATTAATTTATTATTCATCAACTTCTTAATTGAAATACGTTATTTATTTTTAAATTATATTCGAAGATACTGTTTTATGATTTAACAATTTTAAGAATATAGGTAATGAATAGTGTAGTATGTTTAAAATTACAAATAAATATGAGATGGCTGTTAAAGGCTGCAACAAATGGTAATGAAAGCAAGGCGTCTGCAACATCTGGACACAGTTTAGTAATTCTACGCTAGCCTGCAACAATACGTCAATAACTTTATTTCTAATCGTGTCCAGACAACCGAGTTAAAATCTGATTAATTATAAATTTATTAAAGCTGTAGCCATTTCAGCTGTCACATTTTTTTAATTTCAATTTATCATACTGTATAGTATTATTATTGCTTAAAATGTGTATATTTAGACAATGCCAAAAACATTTATGTTTTAAATTGTGTAGTCCTAATTATTATTCCCTATGTGTTAAAATAATGTATACACGATAAGCAGCTATGTATAATATGTAAATTATTTCCTACATTAAGGGCAAGAATTTACTCCCTTATAGATAAAACACAAAATTTTCTCAAGAGAAAAATTTGTATTAAATGATTCACGAATATTTAAAGCTAAATTGTTCTCAAATTGTACACAGTAACTGGAAGAGAGTTAATGCACTTAGATTGTTGTCAACAACCGATCCAGCTTTGCACGGATAGACAAATCAAAGTTAAATGTATATTAACAAAAAATGTATTATATTAATAAATATATTACACTATGTATTTCTTATGGGGATTTTTAGTAACTTAAACCCCCCAAACCTCCCCTGAAATTTCGAAAACCTTTTTTAGAGCACCTATGACCCTAGAAGAAGCTACATACCAAATTTCATTCCAATCCATTCAGTAGTTTTAGAGAAATCGTGATTTAGAAACTTTGACCCCCCAAAACCCCACTAAAATTTATAATTTTTTGAAAAACTTTCTTAGTGAGCACCTATGGCTCTAGAGGAAGCTTCATACCAACTTTCGTTCCAATCCGTTCAGTAGTTTTTGAGAAATCGTGATCAGTGAGTCAGTGGATTTGGCTTTTATATATAGAAGAAGATACAGATTGTATTGTATAGAATCCTTTTGAATAACTTATTATTATTAAACAAATTATTATCAAAAATTATTATTTATTATAATCACAATATTATATTATCCCATTAAAATTCCAAGCTCTAGATATCAAGGTCCATTTCCGTGCTTCCACAGTGCTAAAGTCTTGATCTATATCCAATTAATTGGATTTCTGTAAGAATCAGCATTTGTAATACTGTTTTACGTTAACCAAGTACAGTACGATTTTTTTAACCGTGCCCTCGGCCATGATTGTACTAACCTGAATGATAACGTTAGAAATCGCTCTGTCTACTTTAGTTTTCTCCACGAAAACTGAGCCGAGCGGCGTGAAACAGCGAAAACCAAGCTTCAATAACACTGTCATTTAATACACTTAGCAGCGATGTAAAATTATGAAACTTTCACGGATACGCAGATAAGAACCATACGATTCGTATGATGTAAAAGAAAATCAATTACAAAACCTATTTCGTATTTTAAAAATCAATATTACAATAATTTACTTTAATAATGACATGAAATTTTCACACCGCTGGAAAGTTATTTATTTTTTGGTCAGAGACAAACTGTTCGCGAGAAAGTTTTAGATAAAGGTCCAAATTAGATATTTTATTTGTAAAATTTTTTCGTTTGACTTACGGTTTGCTCGGTACAGCGGTATAATGTGTGCGTTTCAATTAAAACTACACCTGGCCGGGCCGTGTTTCCGTTGACCGAGTTCGTCCTCATTTTATAAACGTTTTAAAATATTGTATATTATACATATCATTTTATCAAGAGACAAGTAGTCTATGACTCATTCAAGTAGTTTTTATTTCAATAATTTTATTTGAATAATTATTCAATCATTTTTGTTTATTCGAAGTTTGTGGAACTACCTTTACAATCCCTCCCCGCTACACCGCTAGCCCACCGCACGCTAGCCGAGCCGAGGGCACGTTTAAAAAAATCGTACTGTAACACATAAGCATGTATAATGAGCCGATTCCTTACGCACCTGCGCCTTGTGTTTATGCATCAAGCTAAATAGTGTCCTTGTATCCATATTGCCTACTCGCGCCGCCTGAAATCGTACGGAGATCCTATAGATAGAGTGTAGATATTCAAAACGCCCTAGAACCGCTGAGCGCTGGATAAATGGATCGAGATCCAATTAAACCGGGTTTTCTATAATCAATCTAGAGTCAGTACTTTTTTTAACTGTAAGTACTTATAATATAGTAATACTCAGATAATTACTCTTTATTAATTAGAATAGATGGTTATCTACGAATTTGAATTCCCCAATAATTTGACTAGGTGGTTAGCTACGA
>JAGFPH010004194.1:52964-66648 GCA_018207615.1 Philaenus spumarius
GTGTGTGTGTGTGTGTGTGTGTGTGTGTGTGTGTGTGTGTGTGTGTGGATGTATGTGTGTAAATAAATTTTTGTCGTACAGTTTCTCAAAAACAAATCAACCGATTGAATTCTACGACATGTCATTCGAAAGGGTGTATCAAAACTTAGATCAGATTAGATTTGAGAGTTAATCCATCGAGCCAATCCGAAAAAATTAAAAAAAATAACCTAATTTTTTTGGGAATTTTAATGTTTTTTAAAAATAACTTTAAAGCGTACGAAAAAATCATTATAAAACCATGTATACATTTTTTGTGCTTAAAAAACTGCGTCGACTGCTTTTTTGAAAATGAAAATCGGACGACGCATTCAAACGTTATCGTTGTTTAAAAATTCACAAATTTGCGTTTTTTGGTATTTTTTGGTATTTTTTTAACATATCTTCCAGATTTCTCAACCAATCAATATAAACTTGTACATTTACTTTTTGTGCTTTAAAAACAGCGTAGAATGCTTTTATAAAAATGAAAATCGAACGACGCATTCAAAAGTTATCGTTGTTTAAAAATTCACAAATTTTCGTTTTTTGGTATTTTAACAAATAAACTCATTTTTAAGCGTTTAAAATTCAAACTAAGCGGGAAGTTCTAGGGTTGGCCTGCACGGTCAACCAATTTTTTCTTTAGTACTGCAACAACTTATCGTATTTTAATTTGAATGATTTCTAGATAAGAAAGATTTTGGCCATATCCATGCAAAGTTTTTGAGCGGTCTTCACCCTCACCAGTGTGTGGGTGTGTGTGGGTGTGTGTGTGTGGGTGTGCGTGTGTGTGGTAGGTCAGAAGTTATTAAATTTGATGTCTGAAATTAGTAGTTCTATCAAATTAAAAACCAGTAGGTTGCTTAAACATGTTATATTAGGTAGCAAACTTTATTTAAATATGTGTCATTTGGATAACTTGGATAACGTTAATTTAAATATAAAAAGATAAGAGATAAGTAGCGATGATTTCCTTTAAAGATGTATCACTGAACTATTAAATTTGCTAAGGAAAATTGTCTTATGTATACATATTAAATAACGAATATTCCTATTTAAAAAATTGCCAAGACATAAATTTCTTTAACTATAAGGTGATCAATATCAACTACAGAAATTGTGGAAAAGGAGTACGAATCAATTATTAAAGTTCAGTATGTAGTAGAAAATAACTAATTACAACGTTATTTAAAAAAAAAATATTACTCTCATTTCTGTTTAGTTTCTTCTCTTAAATACAGCTTGCATGCAAAACATTGTCATATTATACAATTTGAAATACGAAATGTTATATTTATTAAATGTTGTCAGTTCGTTGAAATTGTTATCTCAATCTTATAGGTAAATTTTGAGTTCCGTCATAGCAAACAACAGTTTCTTCTTTAATGTCAATATAAGATTGTTCAAATACTATTTAGAATCTAGTAATATTATAGTACTAGTAAATCCCCGTGAAAAATCTCAGGCGGATTAATTAGATGCACATCAGAAATACAAAATCATTTATACAAAATACTATTTAAACAACACACTTTATCTAGGCCTACCCACGGATACTAGAATACACGGTGGGGGTCACGCGCAAATCCCCGGCGCCCGACGCGGAAACGTGACGTCACCATGGCCCTCCGCCTTTCCGCACTGTATACAGACTCCACAGTCCACAATGTCATTCGTAACCTGCAGCCTTTAATTTTATTAGATATTTTTAATACTTAGGGACGAAAGTATAATTTTGCAGGCCAGTATGATTTTATATCGGTATATACATTTATCTATATAATAAAAATGAATTGCTGTTTCTTTGAAATCGCATCAATTGAGAACGGCTGGACTAATTTGGCTATTTTTTGTTTTAAAATGTTCGTAATAGTCCGAACTAGGTTTTTATATAAAGAAAATTTTGAAAAGTTTTCCGAAAAAGTTTCAAATTTGGAAAAAACTAAACAGCCTCTTTTTGTATGGACTCAAGACCATAGTGCACAAAAACAGCTGTTCGTATAAAACGCTTAGCCACACGTCGTGTTTGTTTACATTCATTACCACAGCAACTTTACTCAGCATTTATAATCAGTTTATTATTCTTCAAAACCAACAGCTTTTTTAGGTTATATTGACCAACTTAAAGCAAACAAAAACAAAAATCAACTAAAAATACTTACTATATTTCAATTCAATTCCAACATTGGTTGTTACATAATATATATATAAAACAGTTGTGTTGGATCAAAAACTGAACATGATTTTAGGTTAGGCTTTATGTATACAAAGCTAGAGCGAAAACTATTCGATCGATTTCAAACAAATTTGCACCAGACACGTCAAGTTGGCCTACAGGCGTCGTATACATAGACGCACGAAAAACAGTTTTGAAAATTTTTGAAAAACAACCCGCTTTTTGGCAAAACATCCCCCAAAAAAACAGTTATTATTTTTTTATAAAAAAACGGCTCTAACGATTTTGATAAAATTTGGCTTATTTGTAGCCTTTAATGTACCCTACTATATGCAAAAAACCGTATTTTTCTAATAATTCTCGTTTAGCTAATAATAATAACTGATTTTTGGGGTTTTTTTGGCCATAAAGGGGGTTGTTTTTCAAAACCTTTTTTCGTTCATCTATACAGGCCTAATTGACGTGTTTGGTGCAAATTTGTTCGAAATCGATTGAATAGTTTTCTCTCTAGATAATAATAATAATATTAATTTATTAGTTAATCTGCTACTTTAATATATCACATCTCCTATCCCACCTACAATTATGAAGTCACAGTGAATCTGTTTAATAATTTAAATATGTTTGTGAGAAAGTATGTGCCAGTTCCTGGTACAGTTTATTATTATATAGATTAAAAAATCATACTTGTACTGAAAAAGAAGTTTTCCTGAAACTTGTATAGTAGTCAAACATACGTAGTAACAGACTATCCAAACTCAAACATTCACCATATTTAGTAGATTTATTACAAATCTCAGGCTTGGAACAAAAAATGTAGGGAAGGAGAAGACTAAAATGTCAAAGTAAAAAGTGTATATTGTTTTAATAACAATAATACATAGTAATATTACCAATGCATACACAGCATTGATATTACAGCTATATTTCAGCCTTTGTCTTCGTAGTACATTGTAACAAAATAGTACAAGCTCAGGTTAACAGTAAAACTTAAGGACCTATTGAGGTACGTAAACATAAAAGAATAAAAGCAAAGAGATTAAACATACCTTAAAACTGAATACTGAAAATAACTAGTAGAAATGTTCATTTAGTTGCAATCAAAGTATGCTAACTTAAATTGATGAAACCATTAATTTTAATGGTGTCAATCTAAGAATACAAGTGGTTCAGGAAACATTTTTTCTGCCACTGTAGTACTTCATTTAAAATAATTAATTGTGAATAATGATGACATGAAGTGTACAGTAAGAATAGTACGAAATACAACAAATGTGTAAGTAAATATTAACAATATATTATATGACAACCATATTTAAAATATTTAAAAAAAGAGAAAATATGTCAAATTCAGGAAAAATCCCATATTATTCCAAAATCCCACAAGCAGCCAAATTATCCCATATTTGGGATAAAAATCCCACAAGTGGAAACACTGGGTACGGTGTAAGAGCGGCAGGCAACGGGCTGGGAGGGTGGGTTCAGAGTGACGTCACTGATGCGTGAGTCTACTGCGCAGCCTACTCATGACCCCTACCGTGTATTCTAGTAGCCGTGGGCCTACCTAACTATGCATCTACACATTTACCTATGTTTTCCTACTATAAGGACTATAAAACTGTAGAAATAATTGTTAAGATTTTGAGTTTATGTATATTATTATAATATATATTTGAAGAAAGATAAAAATGTTATATTTTAATCGCCTTTTATTTTATATTGATAGATCAAATGATTTAGAAGTTATTAATATTATAGGCTATATTATTGATTGAAGTTGTAAACATAACCCCAAAGTTTAATCTACGCTAGGTTTTGTTTGCGTATTACAGATGATGGGTGAAATCAGCTGTTATATTATTAAGTTAAACGAATAGGTATTTCTTCTTTAAATTTGTATAAATGAATATTTTGATGATAAAAGGTTGTATTTATATACAGTTTATAACCTCAAAGCAAATATTATAACGTATAATTGTAATATACATTTTAGTTCTTTAACTCATATTTAAAAAAATCAACTTCATAAGAAATTATAACGATTGAAGTTGTAAACATAATCTCAAACTGTAATATACACTGGGTTTACAGATGATGGGTAAAATCAGCTGTTATATTATTAAGTTAAACGAATAGGTATTTCTTCTTTAAATTTGTATAAATGAATATTTTCATGATAAAAGGTTGTATTTATCATCAAGAAATTATAACGATTGAAGTTGTAAACATAACCTCAAACTATAATATACACTGTTTTTACAGATGATGGGTGAAATAAGCTGTTATATTAAATGTTACTCCACGTACGTACGCTCGTGCATTCGCTTTTATAGGAGTTGATTGGAATTTTACTAATTTTAGAACTGAGATTATTGATCCTATAAAATACAACGCAAAAACTTAGTTAAACATTTTCTCCATTTAAGTATAATTTATTATATCTATAACTCCACACTCCACTATTGTTCTTCGTACAACGTACAGCGGCCATTTGCCACAATATGTAAACAAATTTGGTTTTATTATAACAGAGTCCATTGTCCAGTATAATAGAGATAGGCGTAAAGCCTCATGATGTAATGCCACCCATGCTATAAATGTCATGCTTGCGGATAACTGACAAATTATGTGATTCACAGAGCAAATAATACGTCACTGTAAAACAAAAGCATATCTAACTATTCCAAATAATTATTTTAGCTTTTCAACACGACATAATGGTTAATATAACACTTGCACACAGGCTTGTGGCACTTGTATATTAATTTTGTAAAAATTGTTTTTACGTGTGCCATAATTCATTTCACTTCAATATTAAATATAAGTACATTATATATGCAATAGTTTATCTTTGATAATGTACTGGGTGTTTGAAAAAGAACTCTCTAGTTTTAATTTGCCCTAGAATATGTACAAAGTGACATACAATATTCTAGTTTGTTATATTTAATTCATCAACTGTCCAAGATGTGCTCACGTAAATACGGGAATTCAGTTCCTGCATTTGCGATGCCTGCTTGGCTTTGAGAATAACGGCGCCAGTGCTCACTCCAGACGTTCAGTGCAGAGCAATGGCTACTCTACAACAGAAGTACCTAATTAATTAGTCATCTGACCCAGCTACATAATAAAGTTATAAATCATTTAACATAGTCGACATAGCCTTATATGTTTTAATTATAAACTACTGTATATGAATGAATTTAAAATTGTTTTGTATTTATTTTAATTTTGCTTTTGTGTGTTTCATCTTCGGGGTTTTTCATATAACTTCAAGAAATACATTTATATATTACTAGGGGAAACCCCTGGGTGCTCCGCTCGCCTACCCCGTTTTAACCTTGTGTACATAATCATGTTAGGTTTTCTTTATAATAAACGTGTAGGATTAATAACCCCAAAGCTAAGGTGGTAAAAAATGTTAAATGTTCAAATCAAATTATTTCGCATTTTGAAAAGCAGTTATAATAAAGGTTAAAAGAACCAGCAAGGCACAGGTCTACACTTTAAAAACCTAACCTAAAAGTTAGAAATACAAAAATAATTGCTTCAAAGTTGGAAAATATCTTTTGAATCACTAAGTTAGATAATTGCAATTGTTTTTCATTTTCTTTTATCTTTAATTTCACGAAAGTGAATTATTACATGCATTTTGAATTAGTTTGGTATTTATTTTTCACTGGTGGCCCGTCAATCGCCTTCGTCACGATAAGTGGACTGAATAAATTAAATCAAAATTAAAAAACTAAGAATTCAGAGTGAAGAGTGTCTTCTTTTGATAATCCGCTAAAACAAAACACTGGTAAACGTTGCAGTTCACCCAGATATGTCTTTAATATGCGGATCTATGAATCGGTATAGTTTTTATCACCTTACGTTTTTAAATATTTTCTTAAAATTAATGAGTGCCAAATTTCAGCTCTCTAGCTTTAAGGAAGTTATATCAATTAATATTTATTGCTTTTAGGGTTTGTTATCAAATTTTCACCTCACATTTTTGTTATCGCATTAGCAGCACGTAACAAAATGTAAAACTGGTTTACTTTTTATATGTATTTTTAAGAAATAAATGTCCAAACTTAAGGTTCCTAGCTTTAAGGAAAGTATAACAAACAATATTTATTGTTTTAGGGGTTGTTTCAACCCTAAAATGCCAAATATTTTAAAATCCTTTCATAATGCGCCTCTAGCGCCTATGAAGAATAAGTGTACCAAATTTTACGTTCCTAGGTGGTATTCAATTAATATTAATAGTTTTAGGGGTTGTTGCTACATTTTCAATCCATAGCTGAACGTGTTCAAATTTAAAACTTGTTTATTTTTTATATGTATCTTGTAAGAAATAAATGTAAAAAATTTCAGATTTCTCACTTTAAGGAAAGTATAACAAACAGTATTTATGATTTTAGGGTTTGTTTCAACCCTTAAAGGCCGCAAATGTTTTCTTAGTGCGTCTCTGGGGCCTATGAGCAATACGTGCACCAAATTTCACGTTCCTAGGCGGTAGGGCTTTTGAGTTATATAACTAACAATATTTATGGTTTTAGGGGTGTTTCAGCCCTTAAAGACCAAATATTTAAAAATCATTTCTTAATGCGTCTCTAGCGTATATGAGCAAATAAGTGTACCAAATTTTACGTTCCTAGACTTTAGGGATTTTGAGATATATAACAAAAAATATTTATGGTTTTAGGGGTGGTTTCAACCCTTAATGCGCCTCTAACGCCTAAGAGTAATATTTGTACCAAATTTCACGTTCTAGGTGATATGGTTTTTGAGATACTGTGATGAGTCAGTCAGTGGTATTTCGCTTTTATATATATAGATAACAAACAATATTTATTGATTTAGGGGTTGTTTCAACCCTAAAATTCCAAATATTTTAAAATTCTTTCTTAGTGCGTGCCTATGACTAATATATGTACCAAATTTCACGTTCCTAGGCGGTATTCAATTAATATTAATAGTTTTAGGGGTTGTTGTACATTTTCAATCCATAGCAAAACGTGATCAAATTTAAAACTTGATTATTTTTTATATGTATCTTGTAAGAAATAAATGTTCAAAATTTCAGATTTATAACTTTAAGGAAAGTATAGCAAACAATATTTATGATTTTAGGGGTTGTTTCAACACTTAAAGGCCAAATGATGAGTCAGTCAGTGGTATTTCGCTCATATATATATATAGATAATATACAATTATAATATTATTATGTTATAATAATATTATATTATAATAAGTATATTATATATATATATAGATGATATAAGTATGCGAAAAATAGAGATTATTATAATGTAAGCAGTATTTATTTGACTAATAATTTCAATTGAGGATTAGTGTATACACTCACTTAGAATTGTAAGAATAATTCAATATTTAAGATATAATTATTATAATTATTATTTTCCCTTAAATAATAAATTAGTCTTAGAATTATATCTGGCATAGAAATAAGAGGTGTGAGGAAAGCAGTAGCAGACAAATTGTTACTTCGCTTGGGCAGCTGTCGGGATCAAGTAGCTTTTCAAACTGCTATAAGAGCAGCCATAGGAGAAGGTGGAGATGTTCTATGTTTAATACCTCGGATGAAATTAGAGATTCTCGATCTGGACTCGTGCACAACTGAAGATGAAGTAAAGGAGGCTGTCAGGTGAGACATAGGGGAGAACGTGACAGAAGAGATTAAAGTCAATCTTCTTGGACCGAACATAAGAGAACACTGTATGGCCATTCTCGAACTAGAGGAGGTACTGGTAAAAAAAATTATTGGAGGAAAATAGAATAAAAGTAGGCTGGGTGTTAGCTAGGATTAGGCGACGGATGGAAGTTCAGCGCTGCTTTCGATGCCTTCAATATGGCCATAGAAAAACGAGTGTAATGGTCCGGACAGAAGCAATTTGTGCTGAAAGTGTGGAAATAGGGAGCACAAGGCGGCACAATGCCAGGAGGAACCGCATTGTGTCCTTTGCACTGAGCATGGACTAGCAGAAAAGGCACTGCGACACATTCCTGGAACTGGAGCATGTAAAGTTTTCCGGGATGCATTGGCATCTAGAAAGGGAGGAACCAGGACAGAATGAAAGTTTTACAATGGAACTTAAACAGATGCAGAGCTGCTGATGGTTTAATAGATCAACTGGTGCTGGACACAGATGCATATATAGCTATAATTAGCGAACAGTACCGTAACAGGGACTCCAAAAACTGGTATGCGGACCTTTCGAGAACAGCTGAGATCTGGGTAACAAATACAGAAATAACTCCTGTGAGCGAGAGTGGGCTAGGTAACGGTATTGTTTGGATAAAAAGTAAGAACGTAACCTACGTGAGCTGCTATTTATCAGCAAACGAAGGAATCCGAGTGTATGAAGAAAAACTAAATGCAATGGAGGACGTTGTTGTGCGATTCCGGAATAACATGGTGATTGCTGGAGACTTTAATGCCAGAGCGGGGAATGTCTCATATGAACCGCAGGGGAAAGCTGCTTTTAGAAATGGCGGCTAGACTTGGTTTAGTTGTGGTTAATAAAGGGAACACACCAACTTATTGTAGATCCGGCTTTGGTTACTCAATCCCAGATGTAACGCTAGTGTCATAAGACTTGGCCCTAAAAATCAATGGCTGGAAAGTTCTAAATGAATATACAGGAAGTGACCATAGGTACATCATCTTTTCTGTTGAAGAAATCAGAAGGACTACACACCCCAAGGAACATCATTCACCTACATGGAATGTAAGGAAAATGGATAGGGATATGCTGATGGAGGCGCTAAACTTTGGATTACATTTCAGTAAAATTAATCGCCTAGAGATACTGAGAACAGAAGAAGCACGGACCATTGTGGATGAGGTCACTAGGATCATCCGACGGACCTGTGATTTGGCTATGCCCCGTAGAAGGAAAAATAACAGCAGAAAACAGGTTTATTGGTGGACTGACGGTATAGCAGAACTGCGACGTAAATGCCTCCAACTCAGAAGAAGAGCACAGCGAGCTCAGGGCGGAGCCGAAGTGGTGATGCTGATGGGAGAATACAAATTGACAAAGAAAGCGCTGGTAAAAGCTATACGACAAAGCAAAGAGAGATGTTGGAGATCCCTGTGTGATGAGCTTAACGAAGATCCCTGGGGAATGGGATATAAATTGGTCACACGTAGGTTGGGTGGTGTTAGTGCCAATAGAGCTATGAGTGCCAGAGTAGTTGAAAAAGTGGTAGGTGCTCTTTTCCCTAACCATCCACGTATGGAAAATCCAAAGATACAGCATAAGAATATGGATATTCCTCTCTTCACAGAGTCTGAATTGGCAACAGCTATAAAAACGCTTAAGGATGGGAAGGCTCCCGGCCCAGATGGAATTCCACCGAAGGTCATAAAGATAGTTGCTAGTGCTCAGCCAAAACTCCTTCTCAACATGTATAATGCATGTCTGAAGGCAGGAGTATTAGCGCACCCCTGGAAGTTGGCCCGACTTGTTCTGATAAGGAAAGTTAAGGGATCTCCATATAGACCTCTGTATATGTTGGACGTGGTAGGCAAGTTACTGGAGAAGTTAATTAGATCACGCTTACAGCAATCAATTCAGGCTGCGGGAGGTCTTTCGGAACGCCAATATGGATTTAGGGCAGGGCATTCTACAATAGGTGCTATACAAGAAATGATGGAAGCTGTTCACGTTGCGGATAGATCTTGTCATGCGGCTAGACCCATTGTTTTACTGGTCACGTTAGACATAAGGAATGCGTTCAACTCTGTCCGCTGGGAAAACATAATGAGAGAACTGGAACATACTTTCTTTGTTAAACAATACTTGTTAGCAGTTATTTGGGACTACCTAAATGATCGCTGGATCATGTGTGATACGGAAGAGGGATGCTGCAACAAAGAAGTAACAGCAGGAGTGACTCAGGGATCTATACTTGGACCTGAGCTGTGGAATATCTCATACGATGGCCTTTTGAGACTGGAGATGCCTGAAGGAGTACGCATGGTAGGGTATGCTGATGATGTTGCTGTGGTTATCACTGCCAGGAATTTGGATTTGGTTCAACTACGACTTAACCAAGTCATGCGCCGAGTTGGGGCATGGATGGAAAGGCACGGATTGCAGCTCGCTACCCATAAGACTGAAATGGTCTTGTTAACGAGGAAACGAATACCCACAATAGTCCCAATGATGGTGGGATTGGAATGTATGAACACCAAGAGGTCAGAAAAGTATTTATGAGTAACGTTGGATACCAAGTTGACTTTCTGGGAGCATCGGACTTAAGTGTGACAAAGCGGAAGTGATGACCAACTACCTTGGAAGAATGATGGCCAATATGGGTAGCCCACGTGCAGGTAGACGACGACTCCTGATGACTGTGGTGCATTCGATTTTGTTGTATGGAGTAGAAATCTGGGCAGACGCAGTTAGGGTTAGAAGACGTCGTTCTCGACTACTATCACTCCAGAGAATTGGAGCTATGAGAATTATAAGCTCCTACCGAACAGTGTCAGAGGCGGCAGTGCTGGTCGTGGCGGGTGTCATCCCGATTGATCTTTTGGCGCAGGAGCGGAAGAACATCTTCACTCTAAGTAAGGAAGTCAGCAGAATAGAGGCTGCTAAAAATTCTAGAGAACTTACTATGCAGGAGTGGCAAATACGATGGGCTGGCGATATTAAAGGGAGATGGACAGCAAGTCTTATAAAAAATGTGCGAAATTGGACCGAAAGAAAACCCTGAGAAGTTAATTTCTACCTCACTCAGTTTATAACAGGGCACGGATACTTCCGGTACTATCTTCATAAGATGGGTAAAGTGAGTTCTATGAATTGCCGAACCTGCGAGAATAGAAGAGACGATGCAAGACACATTTTCTTCGAATGCGAACGATTCTCATACCAACGGCGAGATATCTAAAACATGATTGGAGAATGTACGGTAGAAAACATAGTGGAAAAGATTATGTTTTCCAAATTCAACTGGGATTGTATCTCAAGGTACATTGAAGAGATTTTGCGCTGCAAGAGAAAAGAAGGCTGGCTTGAAGCATAGAAGAGTAAGGAGTTAATACCATTAGAGAACATATTAAAGTAGATTTGGCACAATTGGTGTTTGACCAGCCGGTCAAAAGGATGGTGGATGACCCTATAGGGCTAGACAGATCCTCTCCTCTGTGAAGTAATATCTTAGTGATGGTCCCGCAGAGGAGGGAAGATGGAATGGAAGGTTGAATGGTTTTTACTGGGGTAAGGAGGCTGCCCACCACCTTCAGTCCCCGGACAATGTCATAAAGATTTTTGTCCTTTTTTTCCATCTTAAATTAAAAAAAAAATAATTATGATCAGGCAATACAATGCCTATGCAACTGAAATAGAGATACACACAAATCTTGTTGAATATTAGCTAAACGATGTTAAGACACGAGGAGATTACGTAATACACAATAAACTTTTCACCAACTAACTCAAGCACCAAGATTTTCTTTATTTAAAACAGATTAAACTTTAAAAATAAATTATCAGGTTCTAATATGTGTTTGCTAAAAATGTATATTTTAAATATTTTTCTTCTTTTATTATAAGAATGCAGACAGGTTAGTTAGTATTAAAATGTGCTTTTTAGTTTTTAAAGAAGTTTATTAGTATTTAAACGCATCCATTAGTTCGTAAAAACGTGAATTAGTACTAAAAAAATATTGTTAATATTAAAACCCACTCGTTAGTATGTACAGATGGTTATTAGAAATACAATTTGACCATTAGTATGTAATTAGTATTAAAATACGTAAGTTAGTTTTCAAACCTACCATCAATATTACAACATGTGTGTATTACTATTAAAATCACATATTAGTATTCAAACACGTTATGTCTTCAAAACAATTAATACATTCATATCATATTTAAACACATTTGAACATATCTTTTAATCTGAGAATACATAATAATACACAACACAAAGATAACAACACAGATAACATTAGTTTAGCAAAAATGAATCAATAATGTATTTAATATACCTGAATTCATACATCGATTTAAAAATACAAAAAATCTGATTTAAAAATTGAATTAACTACTTTGATTATTAATTAAAGTACTACTAATTTAATTGTTCAATCGAAAGATACTTTTTTAGTTCAACCAAAATAAATCACTATTGTAAGGAACCTAATGGAATACAAATAATTGAATTTCTTAAGCTCTTCAAATACAAGTGAATATTAAATGAATTAGGCTTTCCTACGATCAGTTATTAAATTGTACCTACCGTTATCCTTAATTTCGTCTGGCTGTAAGATAGATTGAGCTTCCACTCTACATTATTTATTAGTGTCTGTTAAAAATGACCGTTAGTTATAATATAAACAATAGGTTTTACCTTAACAAGGCAATGATAGCAGATTTTTATGAACGTTCAATGAATTTCCTTAGCTTGCACAGTTCTAATTATTATATTATTGCGAACCATCTGAACTCAGATAAGACAAGCATTGCCTGGAACACTGTTATAGCAAAGCAGGTTATTAATTTGTTACTATTAGGAATAGGTAGGTAGGTAGATGGTTAAGGGTAATATTTTCTTAAAAAAATGTAATTTTGTCATTGTTTTTAGAAATATATTAAACAAATTCAAATACAATCTAAAAATCTTACCAAGACAGGATAAAAATATCATTTCCATTACTTTAAAACGAAACAAGATTCTAAGCTCTAGTTTGCAC
The DNA here is from genome assembly GCA_018207615.1 of Philaenus spumarius. Taxonomy (NCBI): domain Eukaryota; kingdom Metazoa; phylum Arthropoda; class Insecta; order Hemiptera; family Aphrophoridae; genus Philaenus; species Philaenus spumarius. The sequence goes on from JAGFPH010004194.1 coordinate 65,882, forward strand.
AATTCTGTTTCTCTTTTAATGAGATTTTCAATGGTGTATTACAGGATATAAATTTATATTATTTGAAACTGTTAACCCCTCCCCCCCCCAAATCCCCCACAAACCAAAGAGAGTCAGATATGTCAAAAACAAATTTCCTGTTATTAAAAGCAAGATATATAAAACGTTTTGTTAACTTATTTTTAGTAAACAAAATAATGAAAATTTTATGCTCTGTATATCGAACATAAAATGTATATGTCTCAAATCAGGAAAACATTAAGGAAGTAGCGCATGTACATTGAGAGCTGACAATTTATAATTCGTTGAACTAAAAGCATTGTGATAAAACAAAAAAATACTCTAAACAATAACTAAAACAATCAACTAAAATTGTTTTCGGAAGAAGAAATAATTTGATCTCGCAGCTGAACCTCTGACGTGAGTTGAAGGAAATTTCCAAAATTAAGTTTATACGTTTTAGAGTTTCAACCAACTATTTGGAAAATCGGTCAACTCACGACGGCGCTAAATAGCTGCCTCCATGTACGAAATATATTAGTGTGTTTGCACCTAAACCTCCAGCTTCGACTCACGCGCTGCTTCGTTCCGTTCGCAGCGGAAAATCTCGAGTTAAGGGTCTGCTCCAGTAAACGAGAAAGCAACCGGAAACGCAAGCGCTTCTCTCTATTGCCGTATCTAAACAGTGCAATTTCTTGCAGCTGAACGCTTTGACATTGCGTCATTTTAAACCATTTTGTAAATCCATCTTTTGTAATTGAGTGCTG